>JAQFZM010001081.1:0-21209 GCA_034695785.1 Galumna obvia | reverse complement strand
TCTCTCTCTCTCTCTCTCTCTCTCTCTCTCTCTCTCTCTCTCTCTCTCTCTCTCTCTCTCTCTCTCTATCCCTCTCCTTTTATTTTATTACAAATTTAAATATAAGATGTCCAAACTCTTTACCACGGATTGTATGAATAATCAGTAAAAGATCTATAAATTGTATAATTTCTGGTTTAATGTATGATTTAATTAGAATAAATTGATGTACTAAATTAACCTAGATATTTACTTAATTAATCAATTTAAAATTAGTACGAAACCAAATATCAGAAACAAATTCAATTACTTTTGAAATAATCTCAAAGTTTTATATCATTTTAAAACAAATTAATATTCATTACATTAATATGAATATAAATTCATTTTCTTATTAAAAAACTTTTAAAAACATTTTCTTATTTTAAAAACTAAATTTCGATTTAATGGCGTTATTTTTCTAATGTTTGTATAAGTTTAGGTCAAATTCTTTTTAAATATCTTTAAATTATAGTTGAATTTCAATTTTGTTGAGTAAAAATTAATGAGATTTTCATCAAAAAGTATATTATTAGTGAGAGAACAGCAAAAATCTATTTACAAACAATGATTTGCTCTGAAATTCGAGTCTTAAACACTTATTTTTAGAGACTTTTCTTCATATTATTATTACTTAGAATTTGAATATATCTTCTCTGCAATCACTCAATTGACTGAAAATTATCAGTTGAATAGTTCGGACAAAAACAGTGTTTGCAGTCAATTGAGGAATGATATAAGAGGCCACACAAGTCAGCCTTAGGTAAGACTAACACTATTGTTACTATCATTAGTTTTGGGGAGAATTTGCTTTTGGATTGTCTCCAATGAAGACAATATTCAGTTGAGACTACTTTAGACCAAAAGTAGTCATTATTTGTTATTACGACCAAAATATTTATTATTCACTGATTAGTTGAAAACTTCAGAAGCAAATCAAATGTCACTGAATTGTGAATGAGCATTGAAAGTGTCAAGGTCATATTCTATAAATTAGAGAAAATTAAGTTTTGTTTTACTATAAATTTAATAATTAGTATGACTTGTGGTCTATCACTTGAGTATCACTTTTAGTATAATTAGTTTGATTTAGTCATTCATCACTTTCAGTATCCAAATGATGACAAACTGAGTGGTGGAGCGCTTTTACGGCTCGTTTGGGTGGAACGGAAAAATGATATCCAAACTGTTTGGTCTCTTTTCTAAACATAATATTTTTCTCGACTAATAATAGCAATAAAAGAAAGTCAACTGAAGTCCCACTGAATTATATAACTATTTATTCCCAGTTTTAGGCAATAATTTATTACTTTTATGGGCTTTTGTTTCCTAAGAAATCCAAATGTATTTCCCGAGAAATTTCTGAACAAAAGAAGTTTTCAGACATTATGTAATTGAAGGCAACAGAAGCTCATAGTCTATGGCATAACATAATTGAAGAGTCGAACTGAGGGTTTAATTATGAGTTCAATTTGGGTGCGGTATAGAAGTGGTCGAGTAGTCAGTATTGCGTTGCGATCGCACGTATTTTTACCTTTATTTCATTAAGAGGATAGTCGGCACATCTATGTCTAATGCGAGTCCACTCTTGCCTCTGTTCCCTCTGTTTGCCTCTCTTTCCCTCTCTTTGAGTTCTAATGAACAATCGATTACAAAGTAATAGTTTTTGTATAAAAACTAATTCATATTATGTGGTGTTATATAAAACAACAAAATATTAATACAATACTAATCACAAGAAAACCAATTATGAAATACACTTCATATTCGGTAATTTTAGATAATTCTTAATAAAGAAGCAAGATCATTAATCTAAGAAAATTAAAGGTGTGTTTTATAGATTTTATGCTATTATTTCTATTATATTAAAGGAATTGAATGTCACGAATAATCGGATACCAATAAATTTGTTGAGAATTGTTTTCTGTTATTTGATTAGAAAATTAAATGTATCGGAAATGAAATACATTTTCCGATATTTTCCAAACCATTTATGGCAAACTTACGTATTATTGCCTTAACTTTAATTCTATCAATAATTTTGAATCAATAATAGAGAGAAACAAAAGTTAGGAATTAATGGAAGAATAGGTTTCATATAAGAGGAAAATGAGTAATGAGTTATGAAATTAAACAAAATTATAGGAACAGAATATAAAGCAGAGGAAAGAGTTGTAGTCATGGAATATAATCTAATTTTCTCATTTATAGCACTCAATAATGGAATAACGAATTACACAAACATTAAGTGAGTACTATATGAGCACATCATTGAGATTAATCGATTGCTAACAAATATATTCTATACCTGTTCTGCTCTCTTCTATTCTGTTCCCTTCTCTTCACATAATATTCATAAAGTGTTTCAATTATTAGACAAAATGTTTGGTAAAATATAATTAGAATCGCCGTCGCATTGGTTACAATGGGTTACAATAAACTCATAAATGCTTTCAAACATCAATTTATACTTTTTTTTAGTTTCGCCATAATATCACTTCAAAGTTATTAAAATTCCAACAAATCTGAACTAAGAATTCAAAATATTAACAAAAATTTTATTTGAAGTATTTTTTCGACAGAAGGGGTCGAAAAGTTTGCCGTCACTCGCAGTTTAATGCAATAAAATTTTGATATTTTGACATTCGCTGTGAAACACATGAGGAGGGATAGGATATAACTTTGGATAAACCACTGGAAAGTCGATTAAATTACGGTTTAATCAAAGAAATCTGTATTTTTCTTATTAGAAATGTAACTCTTTTGACACAGACTTCCTTCGCTTTAATTAAAAATACTTTTTTTGATCACTAATTCTCTGCGAATTAGAAACAGAAGTAAAATAAATAAATAAATGAAATGAAGAAAAAGATTTCAAATGAGTTGAGGATCAGTCAAATAACTCAGAATAGTTGGTGGGGTTCAAAACCAATTGGTTTAAATCGAGAGTTTCGACCGATTCTACAGAACTTTGTCTGGAGTGTGGCCTTTGAATGGGAGGGCAGAAGTTGTGCCGTTGTCTCATCAATTTAATAATTTGGTGAAAATAGTGAATTTATTTTCTTAATGAAATTATTCTGAAAACCATTTGATTGATGTTCAGATCATACTATTTGGGTTCAAATGTCATAGAGTTTGAGTTGGGTTGAGCACAGGATGAGTACAGGATGAGCACTGGCAAGAGTTGGGCGTCAAACACAATTAGCCATAAAAAAGAGCATAACATTCACAAAGTCATATCTTCTCGGCTCAAAGTAATTGCTTAACCAATTCTTGTAGAGTCATGTCTTAGTGATGATCACCTCCTCATTCAATCTAATTATGATTTTAGCCTTAATTCTAGTCTTTGGGACCAAAATTAGAAATATTATTATATATTCAAAACAATAAATAAAAATCGTTGATTGAAAGCAGTTTATCATTGAATGGGTTTCGTATATACAAAGAGAACCCAAAACTAGAATTAATGTAATAAACATTATTTGATTAATGATTAGTCATTAAAAAATTGATTAACTCTGATATAAATTGGATGCGTTCTATCCATACAAACGTATTATATAACAAAATGCATTAATTATAATGGACCAGGTTATTAAAGTCAAATTAAAACTAAGCTTTTTATTAATGCATTTTTCTCTTAGTTTTTCAGTTATTTATTTATAAGAAAATGTGATAAATATAAAGAGATTTTTTTTTATTAATCATAAGACTATGAAAAAATGTTTCACAACTTTTCTCATTTAGTAAAGCCTTGCCTTCAATTCAGAGATGATTTACTCAAAAAATGATATTAAAGACTACGAATCGACAGAAAAGATAATTGAGTTTAACCGAAAAAAAGCTCCGATTAAATACTTTAAAAATTTTTATTTATTATTTACTGTCAATTATCTGTTGGACAAAAATTTTCAATAATTTTTCTTCTCTTAAATCTATTGCTAAATAAGTTGTTTAAAGGAAATACTTTATTGGAATTCTTGAAGAAATTCTTTAATAAATTATAACTAAATTTGAAAATTTAACAAAAATTGTTCGCTTAATATATGAATTAATTTTGAATATGAATTCATATTTTTCTTGAAATTTGATTTATTTTTTTATTTATTTCCAATTCATTTCGATTTTAATCAAATGAGTAATAATTAATTTTTATCCTTAAGTTTAAGACCAATGAACTAAAATTTGATAATTTTTCAGTCAATTAGTAATGGATATGAAAAACAACAAAATATGAATTCAAATTGAATGCAATGAATAATAAAATTTTGAATTAAAAAAAATAGTTGAGTCGAGCCTTAGTTTTTGAGATCAATTCAAAGCTAACTCTCTGTCAACACAACGGGATTCGGGCGCGAGTTGTAATCGAGCGCTAACTTATCTGATGGGCCAGTGATGGGCCAAATCACAGCATAGGGTAAGAATAAAAAACTGATGATTTCTTGTCTGTTTTAGAATAGAGACCACCCAATAGGACTAAATGCAATTATGACCACTAATTTCTTCTCCACTTTTCATTTCTTCATTTTTTTCATTTTTTTATAATTTTATATTTTGATGTCAAACATATTAAAACTCGATTTCATTTTTAACCAGTTTTTAATGTTTTAATGGTTTAGTGCTTTAGTGCTCATACTCTGAACCAAACATAGAATTTGTTGCCTACTCTTTGCCGGCAGTTTTATTCTGAATAAATATTTGAGGCTTTTCTCAAACAATTATTATTAGAGAGTAATTCAAAGACAATATCAGGTAATTTCATGAATGATCTTCAGAGCAAAGGTGGAGTTCCGAGAGTTTAACGTTTACTAGACTTTAATTAGATCTCAACTCACTTAACATTAATGAGTTGGGTGTGACATCTACTCAAATAACGATCCCTTAATACCAGATCTGCCGAACAACAACTTTATGTTAAGAACTTTTTCTTTGAATAGTATTCTTAGGGAACACTTTTAGTACGAAGTGATAACTCTCTGCTCGTAATTAATCACAAAATGATTTTTGATAACTTTTTTCTTTATATATAATTTTTATTGTTTGTGAGGGCAGATTCATAGGCCAACCCTTGAAAACTTTTTTCCTGTGCTTTTATAATCTTGACTTTAAAGCTATGAAAGGCATAAACATTTGATCTTAACATTGAAAAGATTAAAATTGAGTACAGAATTGAATGCTTTATACAATTTGATGCCTAAATTATAACTTGATTTTCATATCTCTGGCAATGAATATATTTTCAAATCTATTTAAATATTAACTTTTATTTCCACTGAATTTCTCTTTGGATTCAATTCAGTGTATATTTATATATATATTTATAGTTTTATTTTGAATTTGAATACCTTTTTTTGTTAACTTCCTTTCGCTAAATAAAGTTTTTATTATAAATTATATGACGACTATTCGATTTTGACTGACAACTGGTATTACTTATATCCTGTCCCTCAACCAAATATTTAACAAAATTTAGACTAAGTTAGGACTCAAAGATAAAGAGAAGTAAAGCCTTCCAAAACCGAATTTGAGACCATATGAGACCTCCAACGATGGCTGTTCTCTGGTCTCACTTTTTTTCAGAACTCGTATATTAAGATTTAATGTTTGGATCCTTATTTGAAATATCATTCGCAGCAATGATTGCAAAACTAAGTGTAGAAAAATATATACTATTGAATGCTTTTTGTGAGGGCTCACCATATTTTGCTACCGAAGTGCACATTTGGTTTTCTGTTTGATCTGCACTACTTCTGTGGTGTCACCAAAATTACTACCTTTTGGATGACTCACTCGAATTGTAAAGACTATCAATTTATGTGTCCATTTGTCTGTTGATTTTCATTCATGTTTTTTCCAAGAGTGTAATTAACTTAAGAGACAGATCTATATATTCTCTTAAAAAATATGTGAATCGACTTAACTATAGAGTGAATTCATCACCAAAACTGGTCTGAAGTTTGCGTGAAATTAATTTCCCTCTTTTCCTCTTTCTTTCTTCTCGTCTCTACTGAAGTGCAAAACACATTAATTCACTTTATTTTTCAATTATATTCATTAAATTTCAATTCGTCTCTCTCTCTCTCTCTCTCTCTCTCTCTCTCTCTCTCTCTCTCTCTCTCTCTCAAGAGGTATAAAAGTGTAATTTAAAAACAATGATAAGACCCCGAAATAATTACCGCTTAATTATTTCAACATCTCTTCGATTCAATTAAAATGGGATCTCTTTTTATAGTTTTATATATTCGGGAGAAGTTGTAAATTCAATTTAGTGTTTGACTCGACTTTTAAATCTAATTTATTTGAACAACAGTTGAATACTATAAAAACGAGTTCTCATATAATCAAATTTGAGTCGTGTTTTTATTGGACTTTTACCTTAACTAACAAATGAATGATAGAATACATCCGGTGCTCGACAGTAGACTTGCAATTGGCTGACAGACACACAAGAATATCAATGCAAATGAAGGTGAAAATGGATTGTTTGCGATATTGTTGTGGTACTTCTCTTTCTGATGAATTACTTTTAATATATATTATGATTATAAGTACCAAATGTTTAGACATTATTTCAAAAATCTTTTATATTTTGTTTTTATTGAAACAGATATCCATTGGTTTTATAACAGGAAAGTGTTTTCATTAAAACTTATTTATTTTTGACGGAACGGCAATATTCTGGTCATTAGTTATTTAGAAAATGTGGGAATTTTCAGTCAAAAGGATGTCTGAATTGATTTAAATCGCAAATTAAAGGGAAATATTATATAAATTTGCGAATAATTATTAGTTTTGAAATTCAGTTCTTTTGTAATATTTAGTGAAAATTTATTTAAATTAAAATTTGTTTATTCAAAACCACAAAAACCAATGAAATTGTAATGAAATGTAAATGTATTTAAGTTTTCATTTCTCATTTTCTTTGCCATCCGTTTCAGGTCTGACCCCTTGTTTTCACTCAAATAATTTTGACATTTGTTTTGACGTTAAGTAAAAACAATAACTTAATAACAATAATAAAACTTTAGTTTAAGACTCACTAATTGTTTAGTTTTATATTAAGTTTAAGGAATTCCTTTAGTTTTTGTTTTTCATTCATAAAAATAATTGAATTTAAATATGATTTTGAATAAACTTTTTTAATCATTCACTCAAAAGTCAAAACGAATTGAAAGCATTCTTTGAATTAAATTCTTTGAATCAATTGTTGATCCGATGAAGAATTACTGACAACGCGATGACATCTATTTATGTTAAATTCACATCTGAATCAACTCATCCATCAAATTAAAAGACTTTTATTGTTCGGATATTATTAAGTAATAAATAAATGATTAAATTTGAGAACTGTTTTGCCATTATTTATGATCGAAATGTTAAGACAAACCGATGGAAATAAATGTCTTTTCCATCCATTGATTAGTTCTTTTCTGATCTCAAAAAATATGTTAACAATAAAGCAATTGATTTGTAATATTTCTTTCTTTCATTACTTATTTTAAACACTCAGTTATGGTCAGGTATTGTGGGTCACATCTAACTGTCGCTTTTGATAAATCACTTAATTAGAAAAGTTACTTGGTCAGCTAAAGAGCCGAAAATTTAAGAGCCTTATGTCCGAAATGATGGCTATTAAGTTGAAATCTCGTGGTTTTAGTCCGGTTTGAGTCGAGAACTTAAATAAGCAAAAAGTTATTGTGAAAGTCTTTTATTAGGAAAAGGTATGAACAGAGAGAGAACAGAGAGAGAACAGAGAGAGCACAGTCTTGTAGTGTATATTCATAGCTATTGGATTTTTAAACATTATTGGACTCCCGGCGAGACTCACATTTCCCGCTGCGTTCCAATCAAATACTCGTCGTTTTACTTTTGACTAATAATTCATTATTACGTTTGGATTCAGGATATGAACATATATCTCATTTTCGACTCCAGACTCTTATTGATTGCCCGGAGCCAATCATTTTCAGGTATTGCTGTCTTTGAGACTGAATTAACTTCTTTAACATCGAATATAAAAGCGATTCTCGTATTTCTTTCAAAAAATAATTGAATTCTTGTGGACGTGACTCATAATATCATAATTTGTTTCTTTATTAGCAATGGCTTAACTCATTCAACAAATTCATAGTTTGTGATTCAAACGCTAGCATTTAATTGGTGTCAAAATTTTGTCACTAAATTATTGGCGCTTTAAGTGTTTTTAAGTTGTTTTTTCACTTTTCTTAGTCTTAAGACATAATGTTTTTATTTATAAAAAACGATTTTGGATTTCATATTCGAGTCGAGAAAACTAAGAATGACTTGAATTCAAAATTTTCATTTAATGTTTCAAAATTTCTTGAATTTAGACTCAATTTTAAGTGAATCAAAATCTCTTAAAATAATAATAATAATAATAATCAGATAAATATATATTTGAAAATATATCATAAAAACCTTCAAAAGATTTTTTTATTTAATAAAAAATAAAATTTTCTCAAAATTTTTGCTTATTTTTTCTTCTTTAAGTAATGCATTAAAATCGTGTTATAATAATTAATTGATTAAAATTAAAATTTTTAATTAAGTTTACGGCAAACGTTTTTAATAGTCTGAGAAAAAAGAAGTTTTGTTGGACTCATAATTAATCTCTAAACTCATTCTACGACTCATTCATTAAAACACTTTACAATACAATAGAAAATCTAATTTTTCATTAAAATTACATTAAAATCAAAAGAACTCCTTTTTATTATTAGAAATATGAAGAATATTAACAATATTACGATATTTAAGAATATTAAAATGATTTATACCTGAGAACACACCTCACAAATAAAAACAGCACCAATTTAATTCTTATCAAGGTATGTTTTTGTTAAGAGGAATTATTTGCAAATTTTTATATTTAAACAGTTTTTATGTAAAGACATTCTATTTTTATTTGTTTAGGGTTTGGGTTCGGGTTTCAGGACTAGGGTTTCACATTTCTAATTAAAAAGCTTTCAGTTTTAAGTCTGCAAACGATATAAATTTGTTTTATTTCGTAAAATTATTAATAAATTTGTAAATTCAAGTAATTAATGAAAAATCTTAAATTAATGCCTTAAAATCTTTTTTTTTTGGTAAAAATTTTATTTATTTTTAATTATAACTAAATTCCAATTCTATTATTTCAAAGAATAGAAATAAGAATTTTATTATAAGATTCTAGGCAAAATTTATATAACTAGCTTATTTTCCAATATTAAAATTATTATTATAGGATCTCCAGGGATTGGTCTCAACTTAAATAAGTAATACCAAAATGAGACCAAGGGGCAAAATATAATTTTTTAATGAAATTACAATAAATCAAATTAGTTTTGAAAAGGATTTTTTTCCTCTCCTTTTAATTTGGAATTTATTTTCTTCGGATGACTTTTCCTAACGATAAACATTTGTCAATGAATTTTAGTTTGAAGTCATATTTCCAAATGAATTAAACTATATTTGGTCTGTTTTTGAGGGAAAATTGATTATCGAAATTATGATTCATTAAAAAGATTACTCTAAATGTAATTTCATTTATTCTTAAGTGAATTGAGAGACACTTTTAATTCATTTTAGTCTCATAGCATTTATTGTCTAATTAAGGTAAGATATGAGCAAGTTTATCTATTATAAGACTAAATAAATAACATTGAACTACCTTGGTCGTCTCTCGTGTCAAAATAAAGTGGAGACTGAATTTGAAATGACTCGACATTTAGAGATATTTAACGATAATTAATAAATTGAAAATTTGTGCAAATTTTTAGATTTAGATTCAGATATAAAATCATTTTATAAAATTTGAAAAACTATTTATCCCAACATTTCTATTATGAGAAACAATTAATTTGATTATAAATTAGTTTATTTGAGTGCCATTTGATCACAATTTTGATTTCATTCTTATATTCAATGTTTTTAAGTAAAATAAAATTTAGTCTATAATTGTCTTTAATCGTCAATTAATTGCTTTCGTCTAAAGAAAATTTTTTGACAATAAATATATGGAAAACGGATAACATCTATGAAATTGAATTTAAAAGTTTGAAAGAGCAAACATTTTTTTATATCTATTTTTAATTTTGAAAGCAATAAATTTTATTTAAAATTTCAATAATTGGATAAAATGTTGAATCAATTTTATAATCAAAACTTAATTATAATTAAAAACCAATTAATTAAATATAAGAATTCTTATCAAAAAAAATATTTTATATATGATTTATAATTAACTAAATGTTTATGAAAGTAATATTGCAAGTTTATATTCGATTAAAATCATAATTGAATAGAGAAGAACAAGGAAAAGAAGAGCAATTAACTTGTTCATTTCAAAACTCTGTATGAAATGAAAAGAAGTCAATTATCAAATGTTTGTTATTGTCTTTTGATTCAAAGGTAAGCGCATCAAAGGTTTGGGTGCTCTGCCTTTAAAGACTAAAAACCTGATCCTTTGGCTGATAAGTGGCCGAAAATTTTCTTTAATGTTATTATTAATTTGTTTCATAAAGTCTTAAGTATTTCTTATCGGAATAATTATTCATAGGTTCGGGTCGTGTAGTGTTGGTCTGGCCTTTTGTTAGTGTTGTTAGTGTTGGCATATTTGTTGTAATACCGCTATTAATCGTTTAATAAGGTATTCATTGGGCAACTAAACTGTCGGGTGGAGAGAAGTGTGAGCACAGGTTGTGAGCACATCATGAATATAAAGTAATGAATTCAACTTATATTACATAAAAAGCTAAAACATATACGAAAAGAAAATTCTTAAACATTAGAAGAGTTTATAATTTATTGTAAGAAATATTAACTTTCAGTGCATTATATACAGAGAATATACAGAGAATATACAGAGAGAGCCATATCTCATATGAATCATATGAATCCGTGATAGCGTTCATACATTAAGGCTTAACTATTTTTAAGAGTAGAGTCGTGCGCTCCTCTGCCTCTAACCATACAAATACATCACCAAAAAATGTGGGCCCAAACAAAATATTATATCGTTTTTATCCAAATTTTATCAAACAATTTATCGCTTTTCTGTTAATTAAATGGCGGTATAATTGCAACACGACTTGATTCCGATCCAAACACTAGACATTACCCATACATTAGACCAAACACTAACACTATAAGCTTTAATGGCCAAGAAATTACAAGTGAGCAAGGTTAGTTACACATAAAAGTCAGATTAGTTATGAAAACAAAGTTTTAGTCAAAATGAAAAGCAGTAAAACTGACTCCACTTTTGGAGAAAACTTTTGGTTAGTATTTAAACTTGAATTCAGTGTTGAATCGCTACTGAGTTTAGACATAACTTGAGTTATATCCACACTCTGGCCATCAGTGGTTGTGTTCAACAGTTTGAAGAATGGATCTAATAGTTAGAGGAGACTGTTTTAGGTCGACACCCCTTCGTTGGAGAGCAAAGCCATCAATTGTAACGAATTGACCAAAATTATAGCCATGAAAATCAACGAATAAATAATTCAAAGTTTAAATCAGATGCGGTTTTATTTATTTGGGTTCAAACAAATAACACAAATATTATGTTTGGCTTAACTTAATGTGAAAATTGACTTTTGAATCGTTATTTCATCGCATTTAACGTTTCGCCACATTTTAACGCTAATTATTATTCTGAGCTCTGAAATTATTGGTCAGAATTGGTGTTTGTTTTGATGGTCAGACACTAAAACACATTAAAATTGATTTGATTTATATTCAATTACAAAACTAATGTCACATTTATTGGAAATTCTCATAGTTTTAGCATTTTTTCCAAATAGAAAATCAATTTGTGTTTTGACTTAATTGTATTGCAAACAAAAATTTAAGCGAAAAACTAATTTTAAAGGAGCGCCTCTCCAACGCACAGTCAGACAATTATTTGAGGAGGAGATGGTTTGAATATGTGCTCACAAAATGCTCACAAACTTTAATTGTCAAATAAAAGTTATTACCATTTTTTGTTTGTTAACTTAATTGCTTTGCAAATACCCTTCAAATAGTATTATCATTGCTTTAAATATAACGATATAACGATCAGGAATTTATTAATCAATGAAATACCGGTTCGTTTCAATGGCATTCAGATTCTTTGGTGGAGTAGACTCTGGACAGACCCCCAAATCAACAATTTTATTATCCAATGAGTTTATATCGACTGACTTTCATTTGCATAACGTTTCCACTCATTTATATTCTTATCGATTGATTGATAAAATGTTAACGAATTTTAACTTTAAAATCGGGTAAAAGAAAAATATTCTAATAAAAAGTCAACACTTTATGCAAATCAAAATTTAATTAGAAAATTAAATTTAAATTCATTTAAGGAAATATTTTAGCCTTTGGTTATAATAATTGTATTTCCTTTAATTTCGATACAAATAAGAAGACATTTATTTAACAGATTTTTATTTCCTTCAACTGATAATCTCAAAACCTCTAAGCAATGAAATAATTAATGGAAATTCACTTCAATATTAGCCTTAAAAATACTAAAAAGATTATGAAAAATATGAACGCCTGTCACCGATTAGAATAAATTTCAACTTTAATTGTCGGCACATTATGTCAGTCCTTAATAACGCACTCATATATAAAATACTTAAAACATTATTATTGTCAGCGAAAGGACAGTAAAGACGAAACTCAACTATAATCTAATGGCCAGTCGTCGCAAAACTTCAGTTTATCGGTCGGCGAACAAATTAATTGTTTTTTATAAATTGAGTAAAACATTAGAAAATAATAAAAGAATACCATAAGAGATAACCATAATTTCTGTTTTCATGAATAGATAAGTGAAGTAAGAAATTAAGTTAAAAATTGTTGAAAATGACTCTAAAAAAACTTTATTTTCTTTATAACGAAATCACTTTTGATTTGGTTATAGTATTATAATTGACTTATACCTAAAGTTAGACCTAAAGTCTATTATAATGTAATGCACGCAATGGTAGTGATTATACGGCCGGAGTGGAGCAGTAATTATCGTTTTAATGTTATTATCAATGAATGAGTGAAATCAAAGTCACTATTTATCGCATCTGATTCTGTGCCCGAACTAATTCCCCGAAAACTGTTTTCCGGTGTAAATGCAATAAAAATTGAGTACGAATTGTAATAATTGTCAGAATATATATGAGTCCAAATACAAGACGAGACACTTTTAAATTATACCATTATTTCAAATGCAATTTTGACAACTCTTATGGGGAGACACAGAGGGAAAGGCAGAGTCAAAGAGAGGGAGAGATAGAGGGAGAACTTCTCTTCATTTAGAGAGAAAAGAATATTAACTTAAAAGAAGTGAAATTAGTTGAATGAATATGAAAATCGTTTTCAGAATGAATTACTACAACTCTGAACACTATCTAACTATTAGTGAAGTTCTTGACATTTAAAATATAATAAATGCTTTACTGAACACAAATTTCATTTCATTTCATAATTTTCAGTCAACTTTTAACTAATCAAAGCATAAGTCTTATGCAAAACCTATTGAGAGCGTGTTTTTCAAACTAATCTGTCTTATGATTGAGAGCCCAGAAAATTGAGTAAAAACTAACTAAATATAAGTGAAGTCGTGATTATGTAATTTACACAAAAGACTTCCACAAAAGTCTGGTGAAGAGCATAAAATTCAGTGCCTTTTCTAAGAAAATCGAATTTTTGATCTTTACTTCACTTCTGATAATTGATTTGATTATAATTTATTCGAAAAATTATTGAATAATTAAATATAAATCCAATCAATTTTGTTAATGAATACAAGTTTTGACTCAACAATAAATAAAACAATAATTAATCTAGAACATTTCAAAATCTATTTAAAAATTAATGTTTCAAAAAGAAATTTATCCAATAATTGGTGTCTCGTTTATAATTAATCTGAATTTAATACTATTTGTTTATTAATCGAAAACAAATAATTTGATTCAAAAGTTGTTTAAAACTATTATTATATTCAATGAAAAGCAATTTTATATTGAATTCAGAGATGTATTCAAAGATGTGTGAAATAATTTAAAATAACTTCTGAACTAAATTCTCATTAAATGGATTTATTTCGTGACAAACATTAAAGGGATATATAAAGTGGAGAGAGAGAGAGAGAGAGAGAGAGAGAGAGAGAGAGAGAGAGAGAGAGAATTGAAAAACAAGACTTAATTTATTCAGTAGTTGTTAAGTGAGAAATGAATAAAAATCCATTTTCTGACTGAAGAAAAAAATTAAGTTTATCTTAAAATTTAAAGCAATCGCTCTTTAATTGCAAATTGATTTCGAGAAACAAAGAATAAATTCTTTTAAATATCAATTGAAAGCACGAAATTCAAGTCTAAATAATTAATTCAAATTAATTCAAAGCAGTGTTCAAATCACACAATATTTCAAAGTTTATCTTAAATTAGTTAATAATGAGTCAAAGCGAAGATCCGATGTCTTTGATGTGATGTCTATCGACTCAAATATCATTTAATATCGCAACTGATTTGACGTTAAAAACAAATCAAATTCAAATCAAATGAAGAAAAATTATTTTTGGTTTCGTTTTAATATTCGATGAAATAATAATGAGTGAAGACATGATTGTGTTAATGGTTCTGCTTTTGGGCATAATTCGTCTCAAGACTATTGATCCTTAAACAGATAGAGATGAGACACTCAATTCCATACAGACTATCAAATTGAATCCGGATTATTATTTAAGACTAATTTTGACTCTCTCTCTCTCTCTCTCTCTCTCTCTCTCTCTCTCTCTCTCTCTCTCTCTCTCTCATATTCACTCTCTATAAGTTTATTATCGATAGATTAGGAGAGAGAAGAGTTATTCACATCCGTTCAAATAATATTTATATAAATAATATCGCAATTTATAGTTTAAAAGACTCGCCATTTGTTGTCGGGTTATAAATATTTGAATTAATTCCATAAAATTTTAACTTATTTTTCTTAATCATATTCTGAGTAATAGAATTTTAAATTGAAAATTCTTGAATTTATTTAAAAAGTTATTATATTTCATATCAAATATCAATAATT
Organism: Galumna obvia; assembly: GCA_034695785.1. Taxonomy (NCBI): domain Eukaryota; kingdom Metazoa; phylum Arthropoda; class Arachnida; order Sarcoptiformes; family Galumnidae; genus Galumna; species Galumna obvia. Next base: position 6,122 of record JAQFZM010001081.1, on the reverse strand, counting down.
TATAAATAAAATATTAGTTTTAATAACGAACTCCAATCAATTTCTATTCAAATTGTAAGTTATTAAAAGATAAAATCAAAAAATTTTGTTTAAATATTTGATTTAAGAATTCATGAAAATCGATAAATAATTTCGAGGCTCTAATTAAATATAAATTTAAAAGGAGTTTAAAAAAATAATTGCATTCATTGAACAGATGTTTAATATTGAGATAAGAAATAGAGATAAACAAAGAGTTGGAACCAATTATTTGAATATAATATAAAAACAATTACTAATTGTTTGAAAACTGAGGCCATCATTAAATGTAATTACATTTAAAGCTCATATCAATATAATTGAGTTCACTTTAAAATCAAACATACATTCAATGATAAAAATCTTTTGTTTAAAAAGAAAACATTAAATAAAATGCATTTGTTTTTAATATTAAATTCTGTTTAAATGAAGGCTCACATCATTTTTCATGAGTCAAATATGAGGCTATTGTTGCCATCAATTCTAAACTTAATTAAATTTTACTGATTTTCTCTTTAATGAAATGTGTTTTTTGAATGATTTTACTAATTATTGATTTCTTTAAGATATTTTAGAGAAATTTACTTATTTTGTAAATTACAGTCATTTATTATTCAATGATTTAACATTAATAACAATTTTCTGCATTAATTAACACTAATAATGATTTATTTGCGAACATTTCTTCTAAAAAGGAAATCATTTAATTTTGTGCTGTCATTAGTTTCTAAGAACTTTTATTCCTTGAAATGGAATTAAAATTAACAAAAAAATACCACTAAAGGAATGTTTGTCTAATAAATAAGAGACAAAAAGTACATTAAAGTAAATTGAAATCCAATTTGTCTCACTATATAACAGACTATTAAAATATTTCGTGATTTATGAATCCATTGTCTAATGAATTGACTGAAGACAACATTTTCTCATAATTTATTTCATAACAAATTGATGCCAAAGAAGAAGTATTTTCGGTTTAAAAGTAAATATTCCGATCAAATGCTGAGAAAAAAAGAATGAGAATCGAGGCGTAAGTCACAGACATATAGAAAAGAGGAGAGAAAATCAAAATAGAAAGGAATAGAGAGAAGGATAGGATAGGATAGGGGCACACATAAGATGATGTGTTAGACCTCCCTGTGTTGGCCCTCAACTGTTTAGTTTCAATTTGAATGAAAAGTTAAAATGACTGAAAAGTGAGTGCAGTCACTGTTCATAGCGTTGTTATTATGGTATTATTTGGTCAGTCATTGATAGCCGAAGAAACAAATGCGTCAAACGTTAAGATAACAAAAAATATAATAAAATTGATTGACTCTAATCTATAATTAAATGAGACACAAATAGATAGAAAACGGCGTTTTGATGGCCAATCACTGCAATTATTTTATAAGGCGTTGTTTTGCTCAGAATAATCGCATAAAATACTGGCTGAGAGCCAAACATAGACTAAATACCAGATTGAAAATGATTTACATTCAATAAATTGATGACTCGAACAACTAATTTGATAATCCATTGGAACGTCACTCAAAAAGATCGGCAAAAGAGGAAAAATTTTAATTTTTTTACTTAATTTTTCATTAGAGTCTGGGAATCGACTCATTCATGACTATCCCTCACAACTAAAGAAGAGGGCATTCATAGCAAAGACTGTTTAAGTTAGACAAGACATTTATCCTCGAGTTTAGCCCTCAGTTGTCCATTTAATTAGGAAAGCGGCCCAAAGGTTGTTGAAGTGCCTCAACTGATAGATTATCCAATTATCGTTTGCATTACAATTAGATTCCGGTAGAACTCAGACCAAACTCAAGTCGGGGAACATTAATGGTATGCATCAGACGCTTAATTCCTATTCAATGCAAAATAAATGCAATAAAAATTGTTTTTAACTAAATTTTAAAGAGAAAAAAGAAGAGACTAATAATAGTACGGCACAGGTATAGAGGAATAGAGAGGAGTAGATAGAAGTAAAGAGGAGGACAAATGTCCTAAAAATATATATTATATTAATTTTGATGAGAATTTTTTCGCCCAAAAATTAAGTTCTGTTTTATATTAAGTTTAGATAATAGAGGAATGAAATGAGATTTATTGTATAAATTATAATTTAGTGAACACATAGTGAATGTGATCTCTCATTAACCCCCAAATGTTTCGTGCATTCGATGCTGAGATAAATATGGTTCTCGCGCCCCAGGTGTTAATGAGCATGCTTATTTATTACCGAATACTAACATAAAAGACTAACTAATAAATAATGATTCGCCGCTAACGCCAACCAAATTTGGGGGTTTTGGGGGTAAGTATACTAACTTTGCACTGATTTTACACAAACTTTTTAATGTTTTTTCTCTCCATTTGTTTCTTGAAAATTCTTGTGGTTTTGTAAGCAATACTTTGAGATTTCATTAAACCTTTAAGTTTGGCATTAAGTTAAGAATAATTGATTTTTTGCTTCTCCTTAAAACTCCTTAAAACTTAAATTTCATGCAAAGCTTTCATTGTTTTTATCGAAATTATATTTATTTGATCACAAAATCATTACAACCACTGCCCGACTCTTTATAAATGTTTTGTGAGATTCGATATAACACAACACAATCTAATTGTTATTTTAGTTTCATTTTTTACATTTGTTCTCAATCTTTGCGCTTAAAATTCACTTAAATAGTAATTTACGAAAAACAGATAAAAACTTAAATAAACCGATAGTTTACCCCATAATTCCTTTTGAGTTATTCGAGTAAAAACACATGACGTACCGAACCCTTCACTTTTTAATACCTTTTTTATAGATTTGTTGTTTAATCGAAAAATAAATGAATGAACTTTTTATTTGTGGCGCAAAACTTTTTTTTCGTTTAATCATAAAAAGCATTTTTTTGATCTCATCGTAAACTAAAAGAATCGGATATTTCTTGAGTTAATGTCTTTATAGACCATTGAATAGAAAATATATTAACGATAATAAAATATATGAATCAAAAAAAGAGCAAAAACCTGAACCAAAACACTATAATCTAAATTAGGAAAGGCTTGACATACAGTACTCGAATGGCGATCGTATTGATTATTAACAAGTTTTTTGAAATTAGTTTTTTACTCATTTGATAGGGAAGGCATTTTGATAAATGACATAATAATAAAATAAATCAAATAACCGCACATTCAGTCCATTATTAATAGATGTGAAACAAGTATTCGGATTAAAACTTATGACCAAATTATAAGCTTTAAAAGCGAATAATGATTTTATTGAACCGATAATTATTGAAAGACTATTAATCTCAATCTAAACGGCAATGAAATACCAGAATGAAAAAAATGGAGTGGAATAAATAAAAATGATCTTCTCTTGCAAAGGAAGAGCACTTATGTTGATAAGATGATTACCAGTTCTTGATTTTGGGCTAAAGCTTTCCTAATTTGACAAATGCTTTTCTTATAATCTAAATTAAATCATTATTTGAACCTGGTATAATTGTTGGATAGCAAGAAAATTATTTAAATAAATAATAATAGAGTAATAATAATGTTATTAATGGTCGTCTCAATTGCTTGCGTTAGTCTTTGCATTACTTTTTTTTCTAAACATTTAATTTGAATTAATTGTAAATTTTTCATAAATACTACCATTGATTAAAGTGATTGAAAATTAGTTCGTTTTTTCCCTTTACTTTCGCGAATTTCGTAATTGAGTTGACTTTGAGCTAAATATATTTCTCAATATTAACGGCAGGTCTTTTAAAACTCACGAATCAATGATTAATAGGTATATAATTTAAGAACACAATTGACAATTCAAATACAGTTGTCGTTAAAGACACTAAATTTGTTGTTAAAGTAATCCTATAATTAGTTGAAAATAATTATACATTTATTTCTATAAAAATATTTTCTTTCCAAAAGCATTGAGTTTTGTGTTCAGAATATTCATTAAAATAATAGGAATTTGAGTTAAAAATTGCATTCGATATACACCCGAATGAACACAATTTCTAAATTATATATTTTATTGTATTTTAGACAACATTTAATGTTTTAAATCATAAAATCAGTACAATTATAGTCAAGACTTAAATATTCATAATTTGTTTTTTTTCTAAAAAAAAGCTTTAAATTAGCTCTGATTTCAAAAATGATTTAATAAATTAGATTTCGATAATTTTTTGAGTTTTAATGCCTCTATTTTTCAATATTTATTTATTGGTTAACATTTTTATCTAAAGTTTCAATCGTTTAGAAAACTCGTTAGTTTTGAAGCGAAAAAAAAGAGATTCAATAAAATACTAAACGATTTAATTAACTATTCTTGAGATGAATTTTGAGACCAAAAAAATCAGTTTTAAACTAAATTTATTGCTTCGATATAATGAATAAACATTAGATCTTTCGTCTGTTATTAGATTTACGGCTCATTTCTAATAGAATTTTCGGATTCATATTTCAATCATTAACTAATCCTAAAGTATTTAGTCTTTTCCCAAATGATAAACTGCACAAATTGACATTGAACACTTTATTTATCCCAATTCATACATGTAGTACTATAAGGTCCTTTCCTTTTGGTCCCTTTCTATAAAGGGTTTATAAAGCAATTCCTCTGAAATATCTCTTAAGATAAGACTTATTTGTGTCAACTTATTCACATCAATATATTTATTTGTGTCGCATTTAAATTTAATTAATTAACTAATTATTACTCAATTAATTACTTTTTATTTGTGAAAATAAAACAAAAAATATTCAAAAAATCTTTTAATTAAATAAATTGAGAAAATTTATGTTTTTAATTACTTTACAATTATTTTATGGTTTAATGGCTGTCAATAAACAATCGCCTCAATAATAGAGACCACTTTTCTAATGCTTTAACTTTAAGCTCAATCTCTCTTCAATTCGTAATAATCTTTCGCCTTTTACTAAAGATTACCGTGGAGAGGGATAATATAATGGGCAATACCATTTAGGTAATTTTTGTATTGGTCTGTTCTTTGAGCAGACCTTAAATTAAATGGAAAAATAGGCGCACAATTAACTTAACTCAACATTTCTATTGTAATTATAGCTAAAGATGAAATAATGAGACTAGGTTATTTAATAAATATTCAATGATACTTTGAAGCTTTGTTTTCTTCAATTACTTAAAATAAAAAGAAATGTTTACTCTCGGAGGCAATATTTCGACAGTTAGTCAGTAGACGAGAGACCGAACCCACAAAAAAACAATTATCAGAGTATTTGAGTGATGACTGGACCACAAAAATGTCGATACAAATGAATGTTAAATAATATATTAATTACTTTTTTCTAAAATTATGAATAAATTCTTAGATAATAGTCTTCAATACTTTTAGCAATTATTGGCAACAATTTTCTATGAATTTAGTAATACAATAATGAGGACATTCAGTGTCTATTAGTTGTATTAATTATTAGGAGTATTAATTGAGTAGTGCTAAAATTACAAAGTTACATTGCTAATTTTCAAAATAATTAAAGTAAAATTGATCGGTTAAATCAAATTAATATAATGTTTAATGAGATAAGAAAACTCTATAAAATGCAATTAATAATAAGAAAAGAGCGAATCAAATGATTAATAAATTGAAACTACGGTTTAATATACAGATTATTATCAAATAAAAAATAGTTTTAATTAAGAAACGGTTCATTTAAGTACCAAATAAGTTGTGTTTTTTAGATTTGATCTGAAATTAGGGCCGAATAGATGAAAAGGTAATTTTCAACTGTAATCTCAATTCTAATTTAGTTGGAAACTAATCTGAATCAAATACATTATTAAACGACTTTAATAATGATTTTTATCTCAGTTTTCGCTTCAATACTTTAAATGCATTTCGAGTTTTTTTTCTTCTTCTAATCAAAAGACTTTAATTTTATTTAACGTTAAGAAAGAGATGACGGAAATAGAGATAATCGTAATATGATTTCAATTGTGGCTATCAGTGGAAGTCCACCAAATCTATAGATTTATCAAAAAAAGGTTTTGTTATTCGTGTCGGATATAATTTTGTACACTTTTCGGGTCTCACGTTCTCTCTCTCTCTCTCTCTCTCTCTCTCTCTCTCTCTCTCTCT
>JAQFZM010001080.1:0-21224 GCA_034695785.1 Galumna obvia | reverse complement strand
ATATCTTATTTTATCACTTTTTGTGTCAATTATTTTAAATAGAAATAAGAGTTAAATGTTTTGTATATTATATTTAATATATTTTTCCATATTTTCAGTGAAATTCTCGGTTTGCGCCACAGTTTGAGAAATGCGGTCGGTTTGGTTACAAACCCAACTGTGACTCTACAGTTTGAGTCACCGCTAAATGTGGTTAAGAGAAGGGCCAAAGAGGCTATGGATTCATTGCTGGCAAATTTGGACACTAAATACGAAATCCTTCCACAGTAAGCATTGATTAGTTTTAACTGACCCATAGTTGCCGTCAGCGCTATTTTATTCAAATAAAGACATTCCAGAGGAAGGATTATAAACTGTTTTTTCTAAAATTAGAGCCGCTATTCTTCGACCACATCTTTTAAATCACTATCCATTTTTGGTGATCGAAACCCAAATAATAACACCCGACCTCTCACCACAAGGAGTGGTAATAAATGAATAGAAAGGTTATAAAACCACGAATCGAATCAATAATTAATTTCAATAAAATTTAATGTTTTTATGAGAAAAATATTTACAATTTTTATAAATTTAAAGAAAGAGTTGTGACAACTCTTTAAACTGTTTGTTGAAGTGTTTGAAACTGTTGTTGCATTTGATGACTGTTTTGTAAGTTTTGGTCTAATTTTCTAAATTTCTGTACTTTTTTCCATTCGCCGGTACTGTAATTCATTTGGAAATGTGTCTCAACAATCATTCTTTGAATGCTTTGGTCCGGTTGTCGTACGTCGTCTTCCTTTTCGCTTAATTTAATGGTCACAACATTACCCAATTGAGGGCACGGGTTCTCACGAGAACCGGCCATAAAACCCAGAATAAGTGCTTTTTCAGGTCGGGTCACTTTATTTGAATTCGTAAACATTTCCTGCGCCGCAAACATCTGTTCCCGCGATAGCGACAAATGCCTCTTAACTAACGGCTGTTGGGGTTGTGATGTCTGTTGTGGTGTTTGTTGTGCTGTCGTTTGTATTGTTTGTTGAATCATATGAACGGGTGTTGTCTGTATTGGATTTGTCTGTATTTGTTGTACTATTTGTGGGGTTGAAGTGATTTGAGTGATTGGAGCCATAATTGGAGTGATTGGAGTTATAGGAGTCGACAATACTTTTGTTTCAATCTTAACGGCGGTATTGTTTGGAGTGACCACAAACTTCTGAACGATTCCCTCCTTATTCTGATTTTGAATTTGTGTCTGATTTTGTATCGAAGGCACAGATATTTGAGAGTAATTGTCGAGAGTAACAGTCGGTTGGAGTGGTTGAGGCGCTGGAGTGGCCGGAGGGGCATAACTCGGAGGCGCAGGACTCGGAGGTATAGTAGAAGTGAGTCCGGCCGCATAGTCCGGAGTAATCGGTTCCGTTTCTGCTTTTTCGGTATCTTTTTGTTTGTCGTTCTCTTCATTTTGTACTTTCTTTCGTCGTTTACTATCCCTTCCCAACGGCTGTTCAGTGATATCCAATAATTTGATTCCTCCGTCCCTTTTGGGTCCGCCCGCACTTAATCGCGACTTATTATTAGAAGAACCCAATCTATTGACCGGATTTGTAGGCGTTCTAAAGCCCTGTCCCTGAGAAGCGCCGGAAAAAATGCGAGTTTGACTCGGAATGCCTTTCAGTGGAGCTGTTATTCAAAGAATTAGAATTAAAATTAGAGAATCGAAATGTTAATCAAAACAATTACTCGAATCACTGGTCAGACCCCGACATCTGATAGGAACTGAAGAACTGCCAGAATTGCGACGACCGGTGGCCGCGTCCGCAGCTTTACATCAAAACAAATGGTTTTAAAAATCGATGAAATGATTGACAAATTCATACATTTCTGTAAGAGTTCTGCCCTCAGAGTCGCTGACTTTGGTTTACGTTTAAGAGTAAAGTGTTTGACGGGTTGTGTCAACTGACCCATAGTTGCCGTCAGCGCTATTTTATTCAAATAAAGACATTCCAGAGGAAGGATTCCTTTGTCTCCGTGTCGTCGAACTGTTTTCACAGCAAATCATTAATTAATACAAACATTGAGTCAATTATTACCCAATTTTTTCAAATCAATGACTAAATCATTAAAAGAGGCGGAGTTTGTGTCTAATTGGAAATTAATGGTTCCGTTGTTGGGATAGTTCTTCAGGAGTTCGGCCAACATTGAGACCCATTGATCGGTGTCTTCAACGGCCACTTCTATTATTTCTCCCAATTCTGTTCTCCACTGAAAGACAACATCTCTTCTATTAATTGTTTAACTTATGAAGAGTTAATACCTCTTCAACATTACGTCTACAGATGTGGAGGAATGACAGCAATAGTTTCAGTTTGACCTGACTCTGGAGGTCAACAAAACAGTCTCTAATATTACGCAATACATCGCTATTCAGTTGACTTATAATACTTGTCGTGTCTTAAGTGTGGATCAGATAATCATTTAGTGTTTTAGAGGGAAAGGTATGACAGACCTGACCACAAGTCATTACTTGTGCCCAATTTGTTGTGAAGCCATAGACTGGTGTCACTGCTCGACAAAAACCTATTGCTTGACATCAGATCCAATTCAAGTGATTATTATTTGAAGAAAAACCAATAAATTTTGTAAATAATTCGTTCAATCATTCAGTCATTGACTCAACGATTGTTTTGTAAATAATTTTCGCCATTTTTTGAACTGTTTTTTACTCTTTTTATGACGTAATTAATGTTTGCCTCAATTTTCAGTCATTTTTATGTGATTTACGTCATTAGTTAAGTGTCATTTAAATAAATTTTATTTAAAAATCAAATCAATTAATTAATACAAAGCTTTCAATTATTAGAGAAATGAAAAGAAAACAAAACATTTTAGAAATTATTTGAGACATTAATTAAATAAATGAAAACTTTATGATAGACTTTAAATTAAAAACATTTTTAGAAATTTAAACATAATTTTAATAAAAGAGTTCACAATTAATAGGGATTTCTATAATTTAAGTCAATTTCGATGTTTTTCTTATACTCTTCTATCAATCGTTTGATTTGTGGAACTTCTCTGAAGAATCGGAAACGAATGTTAATACGAGTGCGGAATAGCTTAAGACGTTTGCAACCATTGATGAGTTGACGGACGCCCTGACCAGTGATACCAACTTTTGTATTACCGCTTATCTCGATATGAGTCAATTGGTTTAAACATCCGATCGATTCCAATACTTTGTCGGATATCAACGATTGTTGAATACTTCCAAAACTTATTTGTTTTAAATTCGGAACAATTAAATCGATTCCATCAAACAATTGATCGTTAATTGAATTGAATTGAATATTAAGTGACAATAGATTCTTACAATTCTTCAGACAATTTAGATTCTGAATATCTTTTGCGGGACAACTCATTTGTGTTACGAAACACAATATTTTAAGGTTTGAAAATTGAGCCATACTTTCAAAGCATTTCTTTGAATCAAAACTTTTGGTTTTTGAGATCGTATTAAAAGAAAAACAAAACGAAAAGTACTCCAAATTAAGACAATTATTAGCCATCGATTCAAATGTTTTCACCCAAAAGTCTGATCCGTAATCTTTGATTTCAGTAAAAATCTTCAAAACCTTTAATTGTTTCAATTCTGATAACTCTTTAATTGACTCTAAATTTGGATTTGACTTAATTTCGACAAAAATATCCAAACGTTTTAAATTCATTAAACAATTATTTGATAGCAATCGGAACGGATTTTTGTCTTCACTGAAGACAATCATATCTTCAATTCTAATAAACTTTTTGGAGACAATTGTATTGTCGATCAAATTTGACTCAAAATTAGAAATGGATTTAAGGTTTTCCGAAAATTTAAACAATTGTTTAATCTCTTCTTCGGCCGAAGAAAATGGTATCGAATCAAATGAAATGTGTTTTAACTGATTTCCAAATTTGTGGCAAAACTTCTTCAATATATTGATAGTGACGTCATTGAAGTCAAAATGAATGGCATTTAAATGTTGACAATTGTTTGCAATTGTGTTCAAAATGTCGGACATATTGTGAAGACCTTTAAAGCGAAACTCAATTCTTGTAATGAATGGAAACTTCTTAAGCAAAGACTTTAGTTTTGAAGAACTGAACGTAAGATTAGTGACAAATTGGTTGACCGGAAGTCCGTCCGCAGATTCGTATGGCTTTCGATTCAAAATAAGAGTCTTTTGTCGATTGAAAGCAAGTCTTTGGAACCGTTTGGACACCGATTCGTACTTTAGTTTGTATTTAATCGGAAGATAACTAACAATGAATTCAAACAAATCGTCTCCAAATCGTTCATCAAATGAATCCTTAATTCTGTAATCCATTTGTGAATTGAATCACAACTTCTTTGAAAATATCTTTTAATAAATACCACAAAAAAAGTGTTAACTCTTTGAAGAATTTTAACTCAAATTTTATTTTAAGACTGAAATTAAAATTCGAAAAATGTATTCAAAGCAATGATTCGTTGAAATTGTTTTCCGCGAAATTCGAATTCAATTACTTTTTAATTAAAAATTTGAGACGACTTTCAAATTAAGAGTTTTTCGGCAAAAGATCTCAAAAGTGATTTTAAGCCCTTTTTTAATATAATTTAATTAATTTGAAGACATTTCACCCATACTTTTATATTTGTTTTTGGAAATGGATTTCATTTGATTACAATAAATGAAGAGATATTGGGTTTGAATGAAGTGACAAATTGTCTGTCGATTTAATGGACTCGACTTCGAAACTACTCATAGACTCATAACTGAAGTATAGTCTGAGTCTAAGAGGAAAAAGAATAACTCAGAGATGTATTGAATGATCATTTATTTGGTCCATATCTTCAGTTGTGATGATTTGCAGACAAAATGATAAAAGAGTTAACAAAAGCTAAGATATATTTGTGGAGAAGTTTGAGCTGAAAGACAATCGACAGTTGACTACCACTGAATCCAACGAATCCTATATTGAAATGAGTTTTTTAAGTGGAATGTAGTGTCAGAATAATTAGAAGTGATTGGTTGGGTCTCAGCTATGGTCGGCCACCGCTGTTAGTATGGATTCCCTCAATATTTGTAGTATTAATAGAACTGATTGTTTGTTTAGTCAGCGATAATAGAAAGGGTCAGACACTGAATAGAAACAGGACTTTTGTTGTATAAGTCAGAGCTCTGTTGAGAAAACTGTTTGTTTAATGACTCGAATCGTTTTACTCTTTTCTTAAGACAAGGATTTCAATCAATTTCTTTCTCATATTCTCTCAAATGATGTTTCAGACGAGTATTGCATTGAATAATGGCTTTAATGTTATTCACGATATGTTTTTCTTTTGCCTTTTTTTGTTGTTCTGAAACTCAAAAATCATACAAAATAATAGAATAACAGAAGAGTCGTCTAAATGACTGTTCCCTAAGAATTGCAATCTATGTCTTCACGAAACTAATGTTTGTACAGAACTTTTCCTTAACTATTGATTTAAGTCAGAAAAACACTTATCCGGTGATGAATTATATGTCTGCCTGTCCTCAACCAATTGCATCGTTATATTTCATATTTATTCTGAGCGAATCTTCAATTCTTCTCTCACTAAATACTATTAAACAAATCTTCAGACCATTTATACCATCAAATGGTTTCCTCTAAAAAGTCATATTTTAGCCCATTTTTATCCAAAACTTTAGACATTATTTTTAGTTAATTAAATGAGACTTAATTTTAGAGAAATATTTGATTTTTTAAATAATTTTCAGTACAATTCTTAATCAATAACTAAAGAGTTATCATATAAACGATGAAATTATTGATGAAATATATGGAAATGATCTACAAATCAATATTATCTAACTATGAAACTATAATGTGTCGACTCATAAGATGACTAATTGATGCAATAATTATGGAATGTTTTATATTAAGACTTAATATATAAAAAATAAAAACTTGTGTTAAACTCTCATTAGTGTCTCATAGCTCTAACTTTTGGCTAAATTCAGTCTTCAAACAGAATTTTCATCGCTTTTATTGATTATAAAAAAAGTTGTGATTTCTTGCCATCACTTATAAGGGGATTAAAGATAGGCTTTACTTTTAAGCGATTTTTAATGACTGCACACAAATTAAGGCTAAAAGTTTAGATCAAATTTTAGATAAATAACAGATATTTGATATTTTGATGGATTGAAACTCAATAATTAACTTCAATTTATTACTCAATAATCAAAAATGTATTAAATGTAATCAAATCTTTATTTGAAAGTCTGACACAATATTATTCAACTCATATCTAACCACTCAGTACTCAATACTTAATACTCTCTTATCAAAACGTGGAGAGAGAGAGAGAGAGAGAGAGAGAGAGAGAGAGAGAGAGAGAGAGAGAGAGAGAGAGAGCTGATTATTGATAGGTTGATTAGCCTGGTTAGTTTAAAGTTACAAAAAGCACTTCTTTTGAAATTTTGTGGAAATTATTTCCAATTTCTTTGATGTTGTGTTGAATCGACAAAAATTTTAATTTAAGAAAATTGAGTTGAATTACAAATTAGATTATTTTGAGAAAACTTTTGGGATTAAAATTCAATCAAAATTTAAAATTTGTAGTCAAGGCTTGAATTCGAGCCAAAAGTGAAATCGAATTATAATTTGAGTCCGACTTTAAAACTCAAGAACCACTTGAGATGTAATACAACTTTTCTGAAGAGTCGTTAAAAATTTCAAAAAAAAAGAATTCAAAACCAAATGTTTGTATTAAAATGAAATTCAATATAATTGAAGACAATTGTTATCAAAACAACAAATATTTATGAATTCAAATAAAAGTTTAATCAACAGAATATTGAAATAGAATTTTGTTTAAACAAATTTCTTTTTATTAACAATTAATTCGTTTTGAAATATAATTTTATGTTTTTTATAGCATTAAAAGTTCAAACAAAACAATTATATCCAAACTTTTATTTTAAAACAATGATTACTGATATATGATGTGATGGAGAGCCCACTCCTACCCCAAAGACCCAACTTTTATACAGAATTGTATTCATTATATAATAAATAAATCGATGAAATGAATAATTTGTTTGTTATTCATATGCCGTTTGCCATCAAATTATATTTACATAACTTTATTGAAAAAAATCTTTAAATTTATTGATTGACATTAAATTTTTATTAAAAACATTTTGTTTAAATCAATTGTAAGAATTATTTTCTTCTTTTATTGAAAAAAAAACAAATATTTTTCAGTAATAGTATTGAATTTTTCTTTTAAAAAGAGCCCCAAATTTTCAATACTATAGAGAAAAATATTTACTTCAAAACAAATTCTGTGTTTATATAACAAATGTATTGAAAATTAATTTTATGGTCAACACTGCGTTCAATCAGTTTCTCATTTGTGTTTGGATTTACTGTTTAGGCTTTAAATGGATTTCTATTTATTTTATTCATAGAATTAATTCTAACAAAACATTTAAATAATAAAAACAATGTTTTGCGACAAAAAAACAACAAATTTAGACTTTTTTTCATTGATATTATCAACAGTCAAATCAATAATCCATTGACTTTTTATATAGATATTAATGACAATTACTTAATAACATATGTGACGATCGGACCAAACGGTGGTAACTGTGCGTTGATGTGACGGAACGACATAAATGACTGTTCACTGCAACCGGCGTTCACTTCAAAAATACGATAATCTATATTAATATTTGATTTAAGTCCTGACCCTTCGCTCACAATAAATATTTTGTCCGATAATTAACTTTAGCTAAATATTGACGAAATTAATTATGTGTTTGCAGTGAATCAACTTTTAATGTCTTTCACTCGTTTTGATTAATCGTTGTTTTCATTTCAATTAAAATGAGAAAAAAAAGCCAAAAACCAAATTCTCTTTTATTGAATCTGAATAAAGGTTTCCCTTTTGTAGACTAATTCTTGAGATTTTGGCCCTTTTTTCTCATAAAAGTTACTCATTTCAAGAGTTAGAGATAATATTATTGATGACTGAGTTATCACTTCTTTTGGTTCTAATTTAATTACAACAGAAGATAATAGAGAAGAGACAGAAAATTGTGTTTTTTGACAATTATGTGCAAAACTGCACAAAAAAAAGAGTAATAGAAATCTGATTATATTTTCGTTTTTCTCCTCAGAGAGAACGCTCTGTCGAGAACTTATTGCAAGAATATATTAACTAAAATCTTTGCTCATAAGAATAGATACGCAAAATTGAAACCATTGAAGAGCTATAGTTGTGTCAGAAAAAGACAACTATTGATCAAAAGCACCATTGATTCAGTTTTGTTGTGTTAACACATTTTGACAGTTCTTTTGCAGAACTTTTTAATTAGAAATTACAAACTTTTTTGTCGTTTAGTATTATATTAAGAATTTTTAAATTTTACTTTAATTTAATTATTTTAAAACTAATTCAAAGCTCAATAACTTCTCGTTTTGAAGAAAATGTCTTTAGTTTATTGAAAAAGTGTTCAAATTGTTAGTAAAGTTCAGTTCATTTTTGATGAAAAGCTCTTTAATACAATGAAGAGATTCTGAAAAATATGGAAAACTGTATGTTTTTAGGAGAGCTTTATTTGTTTTTCTCAATCATTAGTTACTTGTTAACTATTTTAAGACTTATAACTTGCAAACCTTCATAAGTCAACTTTGATAATTAAATATTAAAATCATCCATTGAAAAATGTTAGAAGTTATGGAGCAATGAAATGCAAAGTAATTGAATCTAGCACATTCCTTTTGAGATTTATAAACAATTTTGATAGAAAAACAATCTTGTTAGAAAGAGCCGACCTTCTCATTTGTGCATTAATTGTATTCGAGGTTAATCTCATTTAGAAAAATGAATTTCTTTTAATGAAAATCGACAAAAAAATGACATTTCTTTCAATGATTTAAAAATTGAAAAGATTTGAGATTTTCTTTTCAAACGATATGTTATTTGAAATGCATAACAATATTAAAACAATATTAAACAAAATCTGAGAAACTGTCGGCTCTTTCTATGAGAATAACAAAACAAATAAATAATGAAATAAAGAGATTATGTTATCACAGGTTTTATCCTTAAGAAAACAATTTATAAATTCGTTATCGAGTTCTGCAAAGAAGTGAATAATTGATAAAAGATTTTTTTCAATCAAAACATTTAATTGAGAATAACATCCAATTTTCAGTGAAAGAAGTAATGAATAGCTATTATTTGCACCGATCAGTGAAAATATGATTTATTATTTATGACCGCTTTCTCTAATATATAGTTATTTATATTATCGAACATTAATTTTATATAATATTATATACTTTACATAAAACATAATTTAGAGGCACTTTCGGATAATTGTTTCGGATGAAAATCGATGAAATTATGTCAAATGATTTTTGGTTTGTGTCCACTCGAATCTCCAAATTCAATGTTAGACAACATATAATATATCTATGTATAGATATATATGTTATTTATATATATAAGTGATGTCTCTAATAATTTTTTGGGTCTATTTTACTGTTCAAAGTATAAGTCATTTATAAGAAGAAAAAGGAAGACAACAACTCCATCATAAAAGAGTGTTTTTCAAACTTATAAAACTTTTTTTTCTTTACAATAGTATTAATAATAGTAATGCAAAGTTAAATCGTTTTTCACAGTCTCTTTGTGTGTCGTTTAGTTTAGAAGATTTATTTTTCAATTTGTTTTTTGTTGGTTTTACCCATTTTTCGGGTCCTTTTTAGTGGTGTTTCTTCTGTGCCTTTTCTTTATTATTTTGTTTCGATCATTTAAACAAAATTTTTCTGAAGGCTCTCCTGAAATCCCGATTGAATATCGTGTCTGAAAAGTTGAGTAAAAATAGTGAGCAAACAATTTGGACATAAACTCAAGTGATTTGTTATTTCCATTTCTTTTCTATCGTTTTTGGGTTTTATTTTTCAAAATTTTTAGTCAAAATTGTTTTATGATATGTTATGATTGAAATGTTTTTAAGCTCTTTTCAAATACTTACAGATAATAGGGTTGGCCGCTGTAATAAAGCAACAAGAACATTTTGTTAGATATGTTAGACTTTTTTCGTTTATATTAAATTCATTTATTTCTAATTTTTAGATTAAAGTCAAACGGTTTTATCTCAAACCTATTCTCCGCTCATTTTTCCGTTTTCTCTGAGACGGAAATGAAATTTAAATTAAAAATATCTTTCATTTCATAATTTCTTTGTTTGAATTCCTTAATACTTTTGATGAGAAATATATTCGAATTAAAATAATTAAATTTTTTTAATAATTATTATCAAAAAATATGTTTAGAGACACAGACAGTGCGTAGGACTAAAACTCTGAGCTCTTCCGTTGATAACTAAAATTTTAATTTATTTAAAACCTTTTGGTGTCAAAACAGGAACTTATGCTGTGCGCCGAGGATTTTATCTGCAATTTTCTTAATTTATTTTTATTAAAATCACTAAAAGATTTTGTTTTATAAAAGTGTTTTATATCGCTTTTCAATCTTATTATTAAAGCCATTCAAATATTAGTTTATCCTATCAAGGTGATAAATAGAATGGTATCATAAATGAAGCACCTATTAGTTTTTTGTTTGTTATCTTGATAAAATTGGTATAATAATAATAAGGAATGATTAATAAAAGTGCAATTGAAGTAATGAGTAGTAATAACTTGTTTTGTTTGTGAGAATTTTTTTTTTACTTTTCGTTTACTTTTGGAAAAGATATGATAGAGTATTAAAACGACTTAAACCGTACTTTTAAGTTATTTCTTGGGATGAAATTTCAATTTATTTGATGCTTTAGAAAATTCTTTCGCTTCAAAACCTTTTCTTTTGGTGGAAAACTTGGCTTTCATTGAGAAAACAGACATAAATATACGTAAAATGCGATATATTAGTGATATAAAGCATAAGACACTTTTGAAAATTGCTTTATTTTAATGGTTTTTAAAAACTATTGTTTAGTTGAATGTGTTTTTCAACGAATACTTTATTATTTCAATCCATTATTCGATAGCTTTCGAATCAATTTTTTTCTTCTCAAATGTCAGACCATTTGATCAAAGAATTGGAAGAATTGTTACCAAAAGACACGTATTTATTAAACTAATAACAAATAAATTGAATTCACTATAATTTCGACCAAACCTTTAATTTATAAAATTAATAAAACTATTATCAAAATTAAATATTTTTCATTAATATATATTAAATTAAATATATATTTAATTAATTTTAATTATTAAATTCACCAATTTAATATTATCAACTATATATTTGAGTTAAAGTCATTTTTTAATCGATTTTTTTTGCGTAAACAAAGTCTGACCGTAAAAGTAATTTATCATTTGTTAATCTCAGATGCAATTAATCTTATGGTGAGTTGAGTGCCATTTGTTGACCTTTATTTCAATTTTCATGCAATTGTCACGACTTTGAAATAAAAAGGCCTCAAATATTTAAAAAGGAGTAAAATATTGTTATATAAATATAATAAATATTAGAGAACTTTGACTTTAATTTAAAAAAAATAAACAAAAATTTTAGAAAATAATCAATAATAAAGTTTAGCTCTTTTTCTAATATTTTTTTCCTAAAATAATAGTTCTCTTATCAAGGATTAAGTTTATTGAAAATTGAGTCTGAGCTTAACTGAATTTTACATTGGTTATTAAAGATTTTGTCTTAAGATCTTTAAATATTATTGAAATGTATATTAAATCAAACTAGTAATTGTAAACTAGGAGAAATTAAGGCTAATCAAGCTAAATTTGTAATAATAAGTAGATTTAAATGTTGTCCATTAAAATAAATTTCATCTATATCTTATTATTTGATGTCAAGTATAATAAAATTACCATGGTGAATATATTTTGTTAAGACTATTCTTTCAGTTCTCTTTATTTAAGTGAAGACTATTTGTGTTGTTCTCAATCATAAACAACAGAGACTTCCACTTAATCTTTCAATTTTCTCGATATAACTCTATAGGAGGTCTTTCCTACCCTTCGAGACCCTAAACGTTGAGACATGCTCTTGTTCTTTTAGTTCATTTAAGTAAATAAGTCTATGGATTGAAAGTTCATTCTTTTTGGGAGTATTACCCGAAGGAGGGAAGAGGTATATTGGCTTTGAATATGGTTTGAGCATGGTAAATGTATTGGTTTAATAATAAATAGTATCTATTCTGAGCTAAAAATCAATACATATTTGGTGACGAAATTCATATATGAGTCTAAGAAGTGATAGAATAAAAACTGATTTATTTTTGTGTATTTTTGTGTATAACTCGAGATTTGGTATCGAAATGAGAGAAACAAAATGCAATCAAATGTAATGTAATTCAGTTAAATAAATGTAATACTAAGCGAAAAATGATTGCTTTACTCAATGAACAAATAATTGTTGTCTTTTGGGTAACACTAATAAGAATGTCAAACATTTGGGTCCAAACGCTTGTCATTCACTGACCTACCAATCAATCAATGGGTTGGACTGAATTTCATTTGCAAACAAAATTGTGTATCGCTTTCCATATATTCGGATAGAGAGTGGATTTCCGGAGAGTGGAACCACTCAAACACAACTCACTCTCTATTGATTGGTAATACTTGAGAGCGAAGAAGAGGTTCACCAAAAAACTTATTCATCGCACAATCTTTTGTTATTCAATAACAAAACTCAGTCTCTTTTTTTCTCTGTATATAAGAAAGTGTTTTAATTTCATGCTTTAAGTAAAGACTTGGGAATCACTTTCACAGTTTGTGTGAGAGTTAAAGATAAATACCTTTAAGCATATATTTTGACTCTTAGACTCTGTTATCTGAATGCAGAATAAGTGAAGCTGTCTATGAATTGTATGGAGTTTATGGTGTGCTCTATGGTGTGCTCATATAGTGTCTAAGACTGGGCACAAATCGATATTCAAATTAGGATCGAATATATTTGACTTCACTTTCGTTTATATAAATTGTTATTAATTGTAGATTAAAATGTAAATGACTTTTGAGTGCATATAAATTTGTCAATCAATATCAATAAAACTTATCATGGTACTAATCTTCAACATTTAATTCAATTCTCTATAAAATATATTATTTAAAAATATATATATATATTTGGAAAATATTTTTTATAAAAATCGGAATTTTATTCTTAGATTAAAATGAATTTTGAACTCATTTTTCATTTAGATTTAAACGAAATTCCGAAAAATAACATTAATTTTGGTTTTCATGTAATGAATGAATTTTTTCTGAAATATTTTCTATTAAAAAATGCTTTTAAAGAAACTGTTTTTAGTCAAAAACTTCTGAATCAAGAATTTAAGCTATTTTTCATGTTTTGTATTAAGATTAGCAATATTTGCAACCAGAGTCACCACAGGGGTCACAATGGGGTGACCAATGGGCTAATATATGGGCTTATATTTATTTCTTCGTTGAATTTAAAACAGATTTAATGCAAATCTTTTATTCCATTTGAGAAGTAATTTATTATATAAAACAAATTCAAATTTAGTTAAAAAATACAGTGAAGTGCACTTCAATTGAGACTTTGGTTAAATGTGAAACTGTTGAGAGAAATGGCACACCTGCACATTCTTTCAATATTATTTTATTCTAGGCTTTCATTAATTTGCAAAAAAAGAAATTTAAATCTAATAATAAGAACTAAAGAAAAAAAGGAATTGAGTTCACTCTTTGTCACTAATTAGCGAATTATGAAAAAATAGGAAAAATGCCAAAATGACACTGGATATTTTATTGAATTGAAAGAAGTGCCGATTCGAAGGCTTTTTGTGGTCAACGCCTGAGTGTTTCGCTTGAAAAGAGTTTGTGCAAAACTCAGGGTAATATGTCTTCTCTTTAAAAAATGTCAAAAAAGATATAAAACGTGAAAATTATTTTTTTTATGAATTGATTTCAGTATAAACACTAAAATTGGACTCAATTTAAAGGCAATTTATATGAATATATTCTGTGTTACATAGATTTCATAATTTTGTTTTTCGTCAAATTTTATTTGAGACATAAAAAGCAAAATAAATGGACGGAATAAATGATCGTAATTTTAATACCAAAATAAATATGAAATAAATTGAGTATACAATGAGTTGAGGCCAATATTTTAGATATTTATATGAATTTATATGTATTTATATATAGGTCTCTATAGAAGTGTAATTTCATTCCGTTCACTAGACTTTGGGATTATAAAAAATAACCTTGCACAAATTTAAATATATTTTTGAAATTCTCGATTGAATTGAATAAATTTAAAGTTTAAAAATTGATATACTCTTAGGATTAGAGAATGACGCAAATATAAATTGTGCAAGACATAATTGTCCAATCACAAGAACATAATACTTCTTATTGAAAATGATTGTGAAAAATGAAACATGCTTGGTTAAATCAAATACTGTTATTGCTTATATTTTGTAAGTATTAGTCTTTTATTAATAATGACATTAATTAAAATTATGCAGATTTTTAGCCATTCTCTAAATTGTTCTGACACAAAATAGTTATAGTGATCTAGAACAAATTGTATTTTCTGAACAGTTACTAATTGGTATGAAGAGTTTGGGAGAACTGAGACAAGTGTAGACTCTACTAAAGTTAACAAATAATTATTTAAATAAACATTTAATTAATTAAAGTTTAAAAATATGTAATTATTATATAAATATGGGATTCAATAAACGCAATAAAATAACAAATCCTTAATAACAGAGTATTTGTGAAACGAATTATTTATTTTTTCTTATAAATAATGGATAGATATTTGGCGGATGACTGACAGAGAGTAATGTTTGCCATCGTTTTCAATATAAATCAAAGTTCTTTTGATTAACTTATAAGAGATTATAACCAATAGTTTGAATATTATTTGAAGCAAAGCTTTTGACGACTAAATAACTGATTTCAACGAAGAGCTAATTATTTACGAACCAAAGATTCAGTTAATTATTAAACATTTTTTAGTCATTAAATATTAGTCATTTTCTCAACAAGACTTGCCTTAATAGCCAGGATCTCAATAATAATAAGAGCCTGTTTGAATGATAAAATGAACTAGATAAAATTTAAAGTTATAGACGTTTATCTAATTGTGTTTATTTATAATTTATTTTTCTTCGAAAAATTAAATGCAATAAATTTGATGTGATCTTGGTCAT
This sequence comes from Galumna obvia, assembly GCA_034695785.1. Taxonomy (NCBI): domain Eukaryota; kingdom Metazoa; phylum Arthropoda; class Arachnida; order Sarcoptiformes; family Galumnidae; genus Galumna; species Galumna obvia. Next base: position 6,003 of record JAQFZM010001080.1, on the reverse strand, counting down.
CACAACAGTTGTGAAACTATACATATTTTTTATTTTATAAAATATGTTGTTTTAAGTAAATTAACGATTAGTTATAAATTATAAATATTTTACGTCTCGACAAACAAATTATTCAATTATTTGATCTCTAAATTAAATGAAAAATTTTGGGAATTATTTCTAGAATTTTATTCATAAATATATTGATTTTATAACGTTTTGTTTATTGAATAAACAGCCGATAAAGTGTTTAATTAATGAATAAACTATCATATGTTCAAGTTTATTAAATATTAACCTAGTAATTGGAGGTTAATAATATTAACTTTATATTTAGACAAACCTACACTAAACTCACCAAAAATAAATGTTATCCACAAAATAATTGAATAAAGAGAGAGATATTTATAGATAAAATATGTTGAAATCTTTGAACAAATGAGATGTAGGAAAGACTTGCAATTAAAAAAAAAGATACTAAAGTAGTTCTACATTATATCTATAAGAATATGAAACCCTCACTACTCGAAGTGTAATAGTTTAAGAGGTATAACATTACAGAAGTATATAACCAGAAATACTCAAAAGTATATGAAGATTAGAATTATAAGCTTATAAGACAATGATCGCCATTCAGTTATCTGTGTATGGCTTTGATGCTGAATTGAACAATTTGATTGGTTAATAGCAATAAATCTTTTGTTTGGTTGCCCCTAACAATTATCACCATAGAGAGTGCCCCAAACAATTATAAGATGAACGTGCAAAAATTTACAATAAATAATGATACATTTATTTCTATTCTATTAAAACTAAATGAAAAAATTCATACAAATATTTAATAAAGCTTTAAGTTTTGTGACATTATTTATTTACAATATGTGCATGTTCCTTTTATAAGCTGTAAATTTTTATCTTCATATACTTTTGAGCATTTCTGTATATAATAAAGAAAACTTAAGACACATGATATGTATATATATTAGTATAATAGGTTACCATAGATGCCATTATTTAATTAGATTTATTGTGGTCTTCCAAAATGACCTCAAGAAGAGGCGGTACTATTGGTATTAATATTTTTTTTATGAATGTTTTGCTTTTATGCCTCAAATATTGGAAAAATTATTAATTCAAATCAAAAACTGTTAATTCAATCAAATAATAATACTTTGCATTAGATTTAAGAAACTTATTTATGTATTTTATCGTCACTTAATGTAAATGTTTATGTCTTTATTTTTTTTATTCAATAAAAACACTGTAATTATGGAAAAGAAATATTTGATAAAAGCTTTTGTTCGCTATTTTACTGAATATTTTTTTTTAATAGAATAGTTTACAAATTAATAGAATATTAAATGTTTGCGACAATTCTTAAGACATCTTTCATTTTATTAATAATTTTATCGATAAAAGTAGTGGAAAATATGTGCATGATCAAATATTAAGATAATACTTGTTTTTTGCCAAAAGGAGTGTTACTTTAATGGAATTTTATGCTAAGATTTCGGAAAATTTTATGCTTTTCTTATTTGTCGTATCCTTTAATGAAGGAAAGGATAGCATTGACTATAAATACTCTTTTAATTACAGGTATATTAGAGTTAAGTTAAGAACTGAGTTATAGATAACTCGAAGCAAACAAAACAATAAAAAGAAAAATTTCTTTTGAAATTGAGATCTAAACCTTTGATTCGTTCTGTTGTTTACATTTGGACGTAATTGTAAAAAAAATGTTCAAGATACAAGACTAATAATGCAATTCCTGGAATTTGAGACGGAATTAACAAAAATAAGAGAAGAGAAAAATGTTTATCTCATTACAAAATTAAGTCTTTTTTGAGGACTTTTTAAAGATTAAAAGTTTCGGTAAATTATTTAATGTTTGAGTCATTGAATCGAAAGTTTAGTTATGTTTGACTTTAATCATAACATAATTTGAACGAAAAGTTTGGACCTGAATTGCAATATCCTAACCAAAAGGCGAATGAGAAGTAGCCCTCAGGAATGGCTTCTTTGCACGTATGACAAATGGCTGCCATTACATAGAGAACGAAGAAAGGCAACCACGCGGTTATGAATGCGGCCATTATTAGGCCTAATATGAGAGTAGCCCTCCTTTCTCTCGCTTTTGCTATTTTTCGTTTATGGCGTTCAGCGTCTGAGGTGGTAGTCCGTACTCCAGACACTGGAGGGTTTCGGTATTGAACACCTTTGGGTGTTTTTCCGCTGCCTTTCTTTGGTTTTAATGTGTCGTCACTGTTCTCATTGTCGTTATCAATACAAATGTCTGACTCGTCATAGTCTGCAATACTAAGAGTCGAACCATAAGAAGATTTCAATAGTTTTGGAGCACTTAAAAAGGTTTTTGATTCTTGAGTTATAGTATCTCGACTTAAAGGAGATTCAATTGCATCCGAGTCCTCGTCATTCGATATGAATCGGGTTTCAGTCATTCGAGTGGCGGAACCGTTTTGTTTATTCTGAACTATCGATCCCTTCGACGGAATGTAAGTTTCGGGTAAAATAATTGTCAGTTTAGGGGGCGCTCTCTTTTGCCGCTCGACTGACGAACACTTCGTCTCTTTTAAGCACTTGAACTGCACTTCACTTTCACCGACGACTGCATTTTCATCGATCGGTGCCGACGTTGAGTCACAATTGTTTGAAATGATTGCAATGTCTTTAGTGGGAGAGGGATGTGATTCGGCTATTGCTTCGACGACTATCTGTGGCGGAGACACTGCTGTCGGAGAGGCGATAACGACAGCAGTCCTTTGGACCAAAGATCCCATTTGTTGCGAATTCCCTGTTTTTAAAGAAATAGGAAGGGGTGAAGATTCTGGTGTATGAGGTTTACACCCCTTTGCAACTCCATCATCTCCACCTTGGTTATTTTGATCAATTAGATCGGGTGGACTGGGATTGCTTAGACTCGTACAGGTAGTGGTTGTCGTGGATTTCTCCTTCGCCGGATCGTTCGTCACTTCCGGTGGGACCTGAAGGCGCTTCTGTTGGATATGACGTCGCGCACGACTTCGGGCCGCATGAAATATACGCGCGTAGACGAAGACCATCATTAGGGCCGGGAAATAAAACGATCCGATCGAGGAATACCTGTTTTGTCAACAAACAACTCATTAAGTGATAGTCATTTGATGTCATTTCCTTAAGTCTGAGATAATGTTTTGAGGAAATGACGGCACAAAACAATGTCTTCCACTTACAGAACATATCCGATGTCTTCACTAACCTCACAGAGCGGATAAGGACTAGTCTTTTGAGGTTTTTTCCACCCGACCAGAGGGGGTAAAGACACCAACGCTGACAAAATCCATACAAAAGCTATCATAAGCGCAGCGCGAGAAGGCGTCCGCTTTTTTAGATATTTGACCGCTTGAGTTATAGACCAATATCTGTCTAAACTTATCATGAACAAATTATTTATAGAAGCCGTACATAATAGCACATCCAGTGCTGCGTGAATGTCTATATGGCACAGAATAAATAACATGTCATTCAATCAAAACTAATTTTTAAGAAAATTAAAAACTTAAAGATTAGTTAAGACTTACCGCACCAGACCTGACCAAACATCCAATACCCCATTAGTTCTCTGGCCAAAGAGAACGGCATAATAACGAGTCCCAACAAGAAATCAGAGACAGCCAGTGATGCGATAAACCAATTCTGTACCGGTTTTAGGGATTTTTCAGTGGAAATGGCGATACAGACTAACATATTTCCGACGACTATTAATATCATAATACAAGTGATAAAGAAGGCCAACACTACTATTGATAACTGAGAATAACCACTTGGATATGGAATACTATCCCATTTCTTCCACCACTCCAAATCATCGTCGGAACTGGCGTTCAGAGCTGTGGTCACATCCATGACATTTGTCGGTCGAATCCATGAAAAGTTAGAGTTGGAGTCATTGACCAAAGAGTTAAAGAGAAGATCACTTTCGTTGATAAAAGCGCTGAAATCCCAACTCTTATTGTCATCAAAAGATAATTCGTTTGCTTTTCTTCCATAAAGTACTGCCAGTGATGTATTCAGAGACCAACTGTCCAATGGTTTGCTGACATTGATTGAACTCCGAAGAGGAGTCACATTTTCATAGAAGAATGAGTCGAAGGTATCCATTTGTGCCATATTTTCTTATCAAACAAAACAAAAATGAGAGAAAAATAGCCGACACTTCTCTACTTTTATGCTTTTTGTTTACATCAAATCTGCAAAAGAATGTAAGAAACAGTTAACGAAAGAGTCAAAGAATGCTTTACTCTGATTCTGGTTCTATCAAAACCTATGAAAGACTGTCCACAAAATAACAATAAAACCAAATATAAGAATAGAGTCTTTCAAATAAATTCAGAACAAAAATCAGATATAATTTCAATCATTATATGAAAGCACTTCTAATCTAAACATTATTTTTGTCACAAATTTTATGAATTTATAGAAAAGAAAACATAATTTTTACTAAAATTAAATTATTTTAATTATTTTCACTCATATCTTGTTATTTAATTATTTAACAAGGTTAATCTTATAACATTGTGTGTTACCAAGGAAAGATTTCTTTTTATTTCTCTTTGTTTTAATACTTTTGTTCACTTTAATAAATGGCTTAGAATTGGTGAACAAGATACTTTATTAAATCACCAGTGATGTTTGTTTAAAACAAATCAGTTGTGACACAATTCACATGAATTCTAACCTAAAATAAATTTCTTATAAAATACTTTTTTTAGGATATATTTTATATTTAAAATTTTAAATTAAAATCTTTTTATAGTTTTAGAGAATAACGAAAAATAACCTTGGTAAAGATTTTAAAAGAAGCATGAAAATCTGTGTCAAAAACATAGGCTTAGGTGTTGTTTGTTCTAGGTGATTATATTTGTAACAACTTTCTTGTCATATCTGATACTTTAGCTCTTGTTTTAAGAACAAAGGATTTTAAGAGAAATGAATTTTTCATTTTCTAAGTTTTTCAACACTTTTTTAATAAAAATAAATATTTTCTTCGAATATAATCTTATTTTGAATTTATATTAAAAACCATAAAATAAATAAAGATTTTCGACTGAATTCTATTAGTTTTGTGTAAAAAACTGATTATTTGGAGAAAAGTTTTCAAAAGCAACAGATTTTTTGTTTTAAAAGTTTAGTTCACTTTTGTTGAATTGATAGCAAAAAAAAATGTTTGAAGAACTCATTAGAGCGGAAGCATTACATTGAAAATCAGAGCGGAATCGACTCTAATATATAAATTCAATACATAGTTGTGATGACGATAAAAGTGGACATAAATAAGAACAAACCATTGATAAGGAAGTCTGACATTATATCTACAAAGAGCTCAGGGCCTACAATATAGACAATTATTATAACCAGTTCTCTTCTCTGAGAATGGAGTAGATGTGAGAAATGCTGTGCACTTAGATTTTATTTCTGTAGAAATTTCTATCAAATTATTTTTTAAGTCATTCTCTGTCTCTTCCCGTTCTCTCCCTTTTGTGTTGTTTTGTTTGTCGGCCAAATGTCCTGAGCGTCAGCTCCAGTACTGGCAATGAATTTCAATTAATTACAAATTTTGTTGTCTCTCATCTGTGACTCAATCATTGATTACATCCGAGAATTGAGTTTCTTATAGATGTCTTGCAATAACTCACTTAAAAAATGACATTAATTAGTTTATTTTCGTGCTCTTCATCACTACTTTTCAGACAATTCTCGGATTTTTCCCTCTTTTTTTTCTTTAAAATTTTATTCGGAGTCAATTTTTTTGATACCGGAATTTGGCTCATATTTTATAAGTTTTCAGTTTTTATTGCACTTCTCTTTCGATATATATTAGACTTTAAATTTAACTTATTTTCAAATAAATTGAATGAAAGAGAAATAACAATAAAAAAGATTATTAATCTCTGATTTACTTAACTTTGTTTTGAATGCAAACGGTTTGATATAAAACTTGTGTTTTTGACAGATCTCTCTCTCTCA
>JAQFZM010001079.1:0-21237 GCA_034695785.1 Galumna obvia | reverse complement strand
ATGATTTATTCGAAGATATTTTTATTAAAGTCAAGGATTTAATTTATATGTAACTTTCCAATGAGAGAGAGAGAGAGAGAGAGAGAGAGAGAAGCTCTGAATTAATTCATAATTACTTCATTGCGACAAAATTCTTGCATTAATTAGTAGAAAAAATAAAGAAAAAGTTTGGTCTCAAGATTTAAATCATGGATTCTATAAATGGAAGAGAATTTGAATCAAAACTGGATCTCATTTTAAATTATTTTTGTTCATCAGATTTGCGTCAACTGTTTTTAGGCTATTTTCTCAAAACTTAATTTAAAGGTAAATTTGTTGGTGAAATCTCTCTCTCTCTCTCTCTCTCCTCACGAGATCTCTCTCCAATGATTGAGTGGCATTAAAATACCTGAATAAAAGTGAAAGTAATATTGAATAGCAAATGGAATGTAATGACAACTTTTCAATTAATGTAAACTCTGGTGAAATAACATTGGATTTATATCTCGATCATAATATTATTGACTGGTGCTCTATTGATATGGAAATTATCTCAGAATTTCTTTAGAGTATAAATATTTAAGCTTCAGATAAGACCTCAATAATTGATTTTTATAAACTAAATGAGAGCATCGGTTAAATCAATAACTCATTTGAATTAATAACTTTCGAAATAATTTTCTAATAATTTATTTTATATTTGTTTTCAATAAGAGTTAGTTTTTATTGGAAATCAATCCTTTAGATATCGTTAAGGATTTGAGAAAATCTATTGAAATAAAATTACATAACTATTGATAACAAAGAATAGAATAAATCACTAAAACTAAAATTCATTAATAAATAAAAAATTGGGTTAAAATTAAGTATAAAAAATTGAGTTATATTTCAAATCATATTTTGAATAATATTTCATAAATTTAAAAATGATTTAAAACTTATTTAATGTGAACAAAGAATTAAGTTTTTAAAGAATTATATTAACTAAATATTATTGAATAAAATAATATGTTTTGGAAGTGATTTTGTTTTTTTATATTAAAAAAAGAGTAGTCTCTGATTGGAAGGACTAAATCTGATCTTAAAAGTTTTATGGCATTAAATATTCAAAACATAAGAAAAGAATTCCAATAATTTGTAATTAGCTCTACCTTTCATTTAAAGTTAGGCGCATTGGCATTGGTTTGCCTTTTATTCACAACTTTCGGTTTTATATATGAGTTTATGGTTGAATCAAATCTAGTTTTTAACATTTGTTCTCCAATTTATCACAAAAACCACAAAAAAGAGATTATTTTGAAAAATCAGATTTTTTTGTTAAGGAATGCAAATGAGAGGAATCATTGATATGATATGATATGATATGATAGCAGTTATGAGTTATACAGTTTTGGCGAAACAAATGAAAATTTGGACTCTTATTGCTTACCAGTGCTATCGCTTTCTGTTGAGGAGAGAAACTTGAGATGTATTTCTGGAGTAACTTATTTCGGGTCATATTTTGCACAACTGTTTATTATTTTTGTTAATATTTGGAGTCAAACACTTATTGTCACACAATTATTGTTTCAAATAATATTACAAAAGAGATGAGTGTATGACTTACCCCAACTTTATTCAATGTGTAAGTCATTCACGTGTCGGTTAAACGACAAAAAGTTTGAAACCATCGAAATATTGAGCACTTTTTTGTGTTACACTACAGCCATAGCAGGCATTAAAACTTGCATTAAGGCATTCAAACCATTCAAACAGTCCAACAGTTGACCCAAACTCTCAAGTTTTGCAGAATTGACTTAAGAAAGTGCTCCTCCTCTGGCTTTCCTCTGGTATGTTAACACAAAGAACTTTAAATTTTACTTATGGTTACTATAGTCACCACAAGTGCTCACATTCTCAGCACAGGACTATTCGATGGGCGAACCAACCGGTTCTAAGAGATCCCTCTCTAACTGTAAGCACAGGAGACTCCTTGTGCTGCCTTTGACCTTGTCTGCCAACTCTGCCAACTCTGCCAATTCTGGCTCTGACAGCCTCCTGTGCCTTCTGGCAGCAGAGGCTCTATGCCGGTGCCCGTGCCTATGCAAGAGCCAGAGCTAGTGCTTGTGCCTATGCCTTTGCCTTTGCCTGTGCCATGTTCGAATCTTATAGAGAACCCCCTAATTTGTTTGGTATAATAGAATGTGCCTGACAAATATTTCTTTTTCTCCACTGAATAAATGCATTGAACACACCTCTGATCGAAGTTATATATATTTGATGGAATTCCTCTCAAATACAACTTTGTGTCAAAACAACTTTCATTTTATTACTAAACTTTGTCAGAAAGCACTTCATTTTTAACTTAAATTAACTCAAATTTAATTATATAATTACTTAAAAAGTTAGTCATTATTATTAGTTTTACAAAAGTTTTAGTTCTTATTTCGGGATTTTATTTAAGAAAAAGAGAAACAAATTATTAAAACTTTTAAAACAAATTCAATGCAATGAATGGTTTAAAAAAATAATTCCGACACCGGGAATCGAACCCGGGCCTGCTGGGTGAGAGCCAGCTATCCTAACCACTAGACCATGCCGGATAGTTAGGGTACTTTTACCAACTCTTCTTATTTATTTTAATATTATTTTAATAAAAAATATTAACTCAAAATTTCATTAAAATGTTTTCGATACAAATTTTTAAATTTAAAATTTTGAAAATATATTGAAGTGGAAGACTATTATCAATTCAATCAATAAAGAGTTTAATTTAATGTCATTTTCTAAGAACTTTTAGTAATACAGGTTATTCTCGATATAACCAGATTGTTGGTACCAAGAAAATGTTTTGGTTAAGCCGAGTTCTGGTTTTATAAAGAACATTTAAAATTAAGAGTGAAATAAGAGCAACCGGCGCTTAGATCAGGTTATATCGATCCGGTTTTATTGAATTTCTGGTTAAATTGAGAACTGATGGTTCGATGACTAACTGTATGACATTTGGCTCAACGATATTGACATCTATTATCATATTTTGAAAATATTTATAAAAAGGGAACAAATATTTGATGTTTACGTTCTTTTTGGGTAATATTTCGGTTTTGTTTTTATTTAAATTTGATATGAATTGTATTTAGTGTTGATTTTCACAATTTATTTATAAATTAAATCTTTTGATCTCTAAATAATTGACACAAATAATGGCCGATAAGAGTCCCAACGCTATGGATATCTTCGGAGAAATGAGTTCTGAAGAAGAGGACGACGACGACAAACAAAAAGGTAGAGAAGAAAATGATTCCGATATCGATATGCAAACAGAGAATCAAAACCACGAAAATGACAAAAGAGATGAAGAAAGTGGTGATGAAGAAAGTATTGCAGAACAAAGTGCTGATGAAGACAATGGTAATAAAATGAGTGCTGAAGAAGAAGAAAGTGCTAATGAAAAAAGTGGTGATGAAAGGAGTGGTAATGAAAGAAGTGATAATGAAAAAAGTGGTAACGAAGAGAGTGATAACGAACCAAATGCTAATAAAGAGACAGAAGGAGAACAAGCATTCATTGAAGACGAACCTCAAGAGGAACCAATTCCTGAGACACGAATAGAGGTAGAGGTTCCCCGAATTGTTGCAGATTTGGGCCGTGAAGTGCATTTTGTAAAACTTCCGAACTTCTTGAGTATTGATACCCATCCATATGACCCTCAATGGTATGAAGACGAGATCGATGAAGACGAAAATCTTGATGACGAGGGAAGGGCTCGACTTAAACTTAAAGTTGAAAACACTATCAGATGGCGTAATGTTGTCGACAAAGAAACCAATGAATTAAGAAAAGAAAGCAATACTCGAGTCGTCCGATGGTCTGACGGCTCATATTCTCTTCATTTGGGAGAAGAGATCTTTGATATCCATAAACTTCAGTTAATGACTGGCGATAACAACCATTTATTCATACGTCAGGGAACTGGACTTCAGGGACAGACAGTTTTTAGAACTAAACTCAATTTTAGACCCTTTTCTACCGAAAGTTTTACTCACAGAAAACTAACCCTTTCTTTGGCCGACAGAAGTCAGAAAACCCAAAAGATTCGGGTTTTGCCAAATGTGGGTAAAGATCCTGAGGCTCATCGAAATGAAATGATTAAAAAAGAAGAGGACAGACTTAAAGCATCGATTAGACGCGAAAATAAGCAAAGAAGAGTTCGCGAACGTTCCCTTATTAGGGGTCCCACCGCTTCTTATTTAGAACCCGATGGCGATGAAGATGACGAAGAAGAGGGCATTTCTATCGCAAGGATTAAAAATCAATATAAAAGGGGGTCTTTTAATAAGTCTTATGATGACCCGGAACTGTCAGCTGAAGAGTCCAAACAGGCCAACGATGATGACGACAGCGAAGACGTGAGAAATATTTTATTTGTTCTCATTTTTATGACTTATATTTCGATTTTAAATGATTTAAGAATTTAAAACATTTGATTAGTCGATATGAGTCGATCACATTTTAAGTGATTGGAAGTGATTGGCCTTCACTTCACTTCACTTAATTCGACAGATGTTATGAAAAAAATTTGAAATTATCTGAACTAATCCCTTGAGTTGTCGGTCAACACTTTCAAAACATTTTATAGTTTTGCAAATAATTGGTTGAATATAAAATATCTGAGAATTTATTGAGAAATGTGTTTGAATTTACATATAGTTCTACAAAAGTGTTCCGCCTTTTCTTTTAATGAGTAATAAAAAGAGTTTTTTGCAATTTATTCGGGATTTGAATCATTAAAAGAGTTGATTCCATTGAAGACGATATCGATTTTAAATTTTATTGTTTTTACAATTGTTTGAAGATTTTTAAGTTCAAAGTCATCCGTTTTATAACTTTAATAAAAAGCCGTCTCTGAGTTAGAGTTAAAGTAAGAGTTGGTTGACTTCTAAACCATAATTGATGCCAACAAATGATTAACTTTTGTTAAGTCATTCTTTCTTTTATCTTAAGTTATGATTCAAAGTATGGTTTGAATAATAATAATAATAATAATATTAATACAAACACTGAATGACTCCAAATGACTGAATGATTATAGTTTTCAAAGTCATCGACTTATTAGACTAAAAACGCCTTTCGATTGTTTTAAATGTTTGAAAAATGTCTTTAATGTATCACTTAATCACTCATTCGTTAATTTGTTGAATATTTGCTTAAAATTATATCAAATGATTTGATGAAAGATATTTCAGTCAAAACATATAAAACACATCCGAAAGGGTTATTCCAATAGAATGTTCTCATAAACGAAATACCATTTATTTCATTAAAAAATTATTATTAATGCCTCGAATGACAGAATCCGGTGTCGAGTATTTGTATTTTGAAGCGGTAGAGACGGCACTTAAAATTGAAGGGAACTCTGATTTCCTGAATTTTCTTGAAAATCCAATTTCACATTTGGTTTGATTTCTGTTTCTAAAACTGAGCGATGAATTCAATTAATTTTTCTGCTGTTTTTCAAAACTAACAATCACTTAATGCTATGAAAATTAATGCGAACCAAAGTTTAGGGCCATAGGAAAGGCATACATTTCCTCAATCGCATACCAGTTTGTATCTGACCGCCACTCGACTGATTAAAAACAAATCCGCAAAAAAAGTGCTTTTCTTCTTATATTCAGAAAACGTTAAGTTATTTAAAAAAAAATTAAAAACAATTTTTTGAGAAAAAATTCAATAATTGTCAGCAAAAACTGCTTTTATTTTGAGTTAAAATTAATATTCTTTTTGATTCCTTATCTTATTTTTGCACAAAAACTGATTCTTTTCCTTAATTTTATCAAAACTTTCAGTGAAATGTTTGTGAAAAACGGATAGAAAACGCAAAATAATTTATTAATTCAGTCGTTATTCCAGATCTGAGATTAAATAATAATAATTACACGAATAATAAAAATAAAAAATATTTTTTATTGCATTTTCCGATTCAAACATTTATTTTCCGTATTTAGAGATAAGTCTGATAACAATTGAAGACAATTTTTTGAATAAATTAAATATTTGTTGCCTTCAAATGCCTTTAAATCTATTTTAATTAATTTTAAACACTTAATTCTCTCATTTAATTAATTCTCTTCAAAAAATTATTATTATCTAAAAATAAATCTATTTTTAGGACATTTTCGACAAAAAAAGTGAGAAGAAGAGATCGGCCCATATAGTCGAGAGTGACGACGAATGACCACATTTTTCGACTAAAAAGTTATTTAACACACTTTCCTCATATCATTTGTCGGATCAATCATTTCTTTCATCGATTAAAATGACTTTAAAATGAATTTAAATAAAAGACATTTTTTAAATAAATTGTTTTATTTCTTTTCCATTAATTTTCATATTTCTATAATAATTCTAAATTTATGACATTTTTTTCTTAATTAAGTGAACAAATTATGAATTGTTTTTGTAATTATAATATAATGAAATTTTGTTTAATAAGTTTTCTCTTTTAAAAGGAATTAACAATTTGTGAAAAAAAGGAAAAAAAGTCAAAAACATTTGAAAATACAATTTAAAAGTTATACAACTATTTTGAATAAAAACAAATTTAAAATAATGTTCTAAAAGTGTTTAATGAAATTAAATTTTATGAATTGAATGATATAAACATTTAATTAAATGCATTAATAATTCGTTAAAATAATTATTTTAAATAAATGGACAAAACTATTGGAAGGAAGTAATAGTAGAGAAGGCGTTAGACTTCGAGGCATTAGTCTAATAATGGTTTGAATAATCACTGGTTTTAATGTTTTAATTTATAGTTTAATTTGAGTTATATCTGAAAATTGTCTAAAATTATGATCAATTGATAGCCACTACTGTAATAAAATTAACCCAATTTTAAAAGTAATTCGAAAAAACTCTGAAAACTTTTGGAAAGTATTTATAATTCCGTTCAGAGAAGAGATTATCACAAATGAATTGCATTTAAAATTGTATTTTAGGAACGAATAGTAAAGCAAATATTGTTTTTAAAAAATTGTCAAAAAATTGTTCGATAAAAGTATAGATAATTTGAGAGTTCATCGATAAATGTAAACATTGAAAAGTTATTAAAACTGAATAATACGAGAATTACGAGATCTGACATAATATATGAAGAGTCGATTCCAATGAGAGATGAATGGCTTCAAAAACGATTTGCAGTCGAATATTGAATTGAATTTTACGATTTGTATACTTCTTGGGCTCACAATTGAAAACTAGATTTTTGTCAATTATTATCAAAGATTAGATCAAAAAAAATGTGGAATTAGTGTCAGTTTAATGAATATGATCTCAAACTCGTGACTATATTGCGATTATGAATAACTGGAAGTGAGGACTGAGAAAAGATTGAGTGAAGACTCACCTAATTTTTAACATCTACTACAGGTATCTGGACTTTGACGGGTAGTGCGAACTCATAGCCACCTTTGGAGGCCATCTGATGCTGGAGGGCTCGTAACTGCAAATAGAGACCAAAATAACATTTTTATTAACTTATATTCTATGCAAACAAATGTGTATTTTATGGTATTATGGAATCAAAACGCGTTAAAGTAATACATAATTATATAATAATCACTCGTTTTGTGTCTGTTTTTGTCTATTATTTTGAATAATAAACAAAATTTGTTGGAAAATATAAATAACAATAGAAAACAATTTTTCAGTTCAGAACTGAAGAAAAAATAAATAATTATTTTGAATAAAAGTCATGAGAAACGCCTTAATGTTTTTGCACCCACTGTTGGCCTATAATTACTTATACGATATACGACTCCAACATATTTCTTGAATTCTAAATTAAAAACAATTTATTCATTGAGTCGATAGTATTTGCAGTTCTGTTAGAAATCAATTTAAAACTGAATTATGAAATTAATATTTAGGCGAAAGACTTATTTGGTTCTAATAATAAGAAATATGTGATTCGCTTTAAGGGATACTTAAGAAAAGCAAAACCAAAATTAGAGGACAATTAATTTATATCAAAATGAAAATAAGCGGAGAATACAAATAAAATTATAAATAAATAATACCCGAAACCAAAATCTGATTAAATAACGCATTCAATTCAATTCAATTCAATTTAAAAGAGTTTTCAGTTTTGAGTCCAAATAAATATAATGTATTCCTAATATAAATGCAATTAATTATTAAATTCCGTTATTCAAACAAATCATTAAATTATTGAATCAATTTAATTATTTTTCATATAATACTAAAAACTTTTGAGTCAAAAGATTAATCACTGAAGAGAATAATTTCAAAAATTTTTGTTTTTTTTGTCAAATAAATGGACCGAAAATCGCTAACAAAGACTTAAAACTGGAAATCGAAAGCAAACATAAGTTTATGAGAAAAACTTGACTAAAATCGTAGGGATTACTCACTATTGAAAACACTCGACTCGAATACTCAGTCGATTGTATCCAATAATAATTGATCTAAACTCCAATTCTTTGGACATTTCAAACAGGGATTTCAATAAGAGATACTTCACAAATGACAGAGTATTTTGTTTTGACAATAAGAAAACCGATATTTTGCTTATTATTATATAATTTATGTTCAAATAAATTACTTGAATTATAAACACTTGAATTTGTGATACAAAACAATTACTTGAGAGCACTGGAGTTGTATAGACTTTACTTGTATTACGTCTACACTTCTGTTTATTTTCAATTTAAATGAGTTTAATATTGAGTTGAATTAAATGTTATAATTTTGTGCCAAAATTAATGTAGAATAGAGTTCATAGAACTGTTTAATTAACAAATACTTTAAACATCGGTTTAGAATAGTCTTTAAAAATAGAGTCAATAATAATAATAATAAACATTTAATTCTTTATAGACATCGATAAGAGTCTGAGTTATCGATGACTTCACTTCTGAGATAACAGAAACTTATCTTTAGTTGGATTTGAAAAGTATTTAAACTTAAAGGCTATTCATTCAATAATAAACTTTGGATAAGTTATGACTGTTTTGCGATAATTGTTTAAAAGCAAATAAGTTTTGGTTCCGGATTAGCATTAGTTCGGAGAAGCGCTCATTAAATGGAAATCAGAGAGAAATAAAAAGTAGAGAACAGGAGAAGAGAAGAACTCATAGCAACAGTTACTCCCATAACCCGGAACTGCGATGGACTTACGTGAGTAGTCATATCTCCGGATCCGACGTGTGCTGTGTGTCGAAAATCAGTTGGACTGCCTATCATCGAGCGGTCAATTCTTCTTCTTTTCTATAAAGAGGTCACACCCGGAAGACATAAGACATACAAATTGCTAATTAACAGCAATAATGCTCTTACAGTTTGAGGTCGATCTGCAACACAACACGTGAAGCACTGGACCCACATTTCACTCATTTTGGAAACCTTTAGTCAAAAGTCAAGTTCACTGCGAGTTTTAGTTCCGTTCAGATTGTCTTTAATGAAGCCTCGGATGAGCTCTGAAACGAAAATCTTATGAAATATTATCCAACACTACATAAGAGAGACGGCATGAGGTCTCAAACTCGACGACCTGTGACCCACTTTCGCAGACTTTTCTCTGCCCTCTCTTTTAGCCATTACTCTTACAATTAACACGTTTTGCTTTTTTTGTTAGAATCAAAACTTATTTATAGAATAAGAATACAAAAAATAATAATAATATAAATTCATTTTTTTTCTTTAAACTATAAAATTATATTCGACGGCGACTGCGATTCGCCACAAATTTTTATTCTTTAAAGCAATCAAATCATAAATGAATTTATAATAAACTCTACTTTGAATAACTCGTATACTTCTCGAAAAACTCATCCATTTATTTATACATTAAGTATTGAATCGAAAAATAATGTTTATATCATTAGAATTATGGGTTTGAACTGATTTAATAATTTATGTTAAATAATATCTAATATTTTCAAAATCAAACGCCAAAAAACTAAACCCAAAGAAGAAATCAATTTTTCTTAACTCCAATCAAATCAAAAACTTGTGTTTTGCCAACAAATCTATTTTTAAAACTGAAAACACATTTGTCTTTAATTTTGAAAATATAAAAGAAAAAATTGTTGCCATCGATTCGTAATGCAATCATCCGTACAATAAGTATCTAATTATAACTTTTCTTCAACTAATTTATAACTAATTACTATTTGACTCAAATTTAACTAATAATTAATTTGAAGCGTCTGAGGGCTAAACACTATTTTAAAATTCAATGCAAACACTGAGACAACACTTTCAACACTATTTAAATAAAAAAGTTTTAATTAGTGAAACAAATGTTCACTCATTTCTATTTTTTGCAGAAAAAATTATAATCGTGTCATACATTCAAAGATAAGTTATTTATGAACCAAATGAAAGATACATAAATCAGTGCATTTTATCGATTTTTGTGACAATTTGTGCGTCAAATTTCATCAGAGAGTCATTATCTGATCAAATTGGGATAAATGTAAGAGTTGTGAAACAAGTCATGCAAACAGTTTTAAATACAAATTAATGTTATAATTATATGAAAATTGTCGATAACTCAACAAAAGAATAAAATGCGATCACTTTATATCTCATTTGAATAAAGAGTTTAATTTTCACGAAAACAATATTTAGAAAAAAGAATAAAAGCTTTAAAAAAATATAAGCCATCGATTGATAATAGATTTGGAATGTATTCGTGATTTGTGTCCATTAAGTTCATAACTGGACCAAAACAAGAGCACAGGTATACAAGAATACACATCAAAAGGCTTTCACTTTGAATTCTATATAATTGAGATCAAATCAAAGAAAAAAAAGAGACTCCAAATGAAATTACTTTATCTGATTTACTCTGGAATTATCACTAATTCTTTATTATTAAAAGAAAAATAAATTTAAGATATTTTTAGAAATTCATTCATTTTTTGGATGAAAAAAGTCATATCAGAAGTTAAAAAATAATAAAAATTGGAATAAATTTCTATAAAAAGGCGTCAAATGTTTGATAGAAATTATGTCTCGTAAATGAATTAACGATATCTTCAAAGATTAGCTCAAATATTAGGAATCAAATGAAAACTTTTCTTTTATTTGTGGGAATTAAACGAATGAAACAAAAACTTTTTGTTTGATTTACTAAATATATTCTGATTTTGGTTTTAAACAAAAACTAATTTATTATAATTTGAAGGATTAATAATCAGTTTATTGGGTTTTGAATCAACTTTTTCTTTGAATATATTTATGAAAAGATATCTAAAAATAGTAAATCGCAGACAGTTTTGCTCTTTTCCTAATTTAAGACAACTTTTTTGGGTTAATCGACATCTCTTTCACTACACATTCAAAACACAATTTCAATGCTTTTCTAAAATTCAATTTGAATTTTAAATCATCTCTTTTTTACCAACAATTAACTGATTGTATTGAAAGTGATTATCATTTGATTAGTCCTTCAAATAATCTTAAGTCTAGTAATCAATCAAATAATGGATAAGTTTTTTGTGTTTTTCTCTAAAACTTAAAACTCAAAAGTGATTAATCGACGGACAAAATAATGCAAATATTTTTAGCAAAAAACTATGTTTTGAATTAATCACTGAATTTATTTCATTTATTATTTATACTAAATATATATATGAAAATCAAATGAAACGAAACTTACGGTCAAAACAATAAATCAGTTATTTTGAGGTCTAATTTGTTTTTCAATAATAAAATGTTTGACCAAAAGAGTACTGAAAAACAAACAAATATTTCGAGCAGTAGTTCGAAGACCTCTCATCTATTGGTGTCTTCCTCTCCGGTAAATGACATCATCGCTAATATTAATTAATACTCGCAATGAATAAGAGAAGGAAATCAATTAATATCCAATTAGAGACCAAACATTTTCACAATTAATTATTTATTAGAAATACTTTGAGATTAATTAATGACACGAATTAAAACTAAATAAAATGAAAACAATTTTCGTCACAAAAACGGGTTATAAATCAAATGTAAAACTGTTTCACAATTTAATCAGTATTTGAGTCAAAGTTTAGACAAACAAATGGCAAACTTTTTGACACTAAAAATATAATTGATATTAAACTAATCGATACTTAATTTGAAACCAAAATCATTGAAATCAATAAATCAAATAAAATGATGTTTTCATAGTTTAGTTGTGGAGAGAATGAGTGTCGCACTAATGGTATAAAACAGTGTAAAGAGTGTAAAGACTGTAAAGACTGAAATGATTGCAATCACAACAATAATGCCATTCAATGCAAACCCGTATTCACTTCGACTCTAGTTTTTAACCTCAAATTCAAATGCATTTCGTAAATGTATTTCATTTTTGACAAACTTTTAAATACAAAACTAATGCCATCTCTTATTCTTTCAAACTATTATCAATAACTTTTCAAAATTTTTCACATTTTTATTTATTTTCAAAGTATAACTTAACTTATGAATAGATTCGGTACCTTTAGATATATAGTTATGTTAAAGGAATCATTATTAAAAGGAATACATCTTAAATATATTTAAGTGGTTTTATTTTGATAAAAATGTTGAACATGTGGTGAATCGGAACTTAAAGTTTCGTCCATTTTAGCGGATGTGTTGTCAGCGCTTGTATTAACTCTAACTTTATTTAGTTTTTAAATGTAATTATCATTTGATTTAATTCTTTGATTTATTTAAAAAGCATTAATAGAGTGACTTAAGAGACAACTCATTTAATTTTTATCTCTTATTGTTGCAGAAAATGAGTACTAAAGTAAGTAAAGACACTCTTTATGAGTGCGTTAATGGCTTATTGGAGGCCTCGAAAGGAGATAACGACGGAAAGAAAAGGAAATTCTTGGAAACCGTTGAACTACAAATCGCTCTCAAGAATTACGATCCACAAAAGGACAAACGTTTTTCGGGAACCGTTAAGTTGCGACACATTCCTCGACCGAAGTTTCGTATTTGTGTTTTGGGAGATCAACAGCACTGCGATGAGGCCAACGCTAATAACTTACCATCGATGGACGCCGAGGCTCTTAAGAAGTTGAATAAGAATAAGAAATTAGTGAAGAAATTGGCCAAAAGTTATGACGCATTTCTGGCGTCAGAGGCTTTGATTAAACAGATTCCCCGTCTGTTGGGTCCCGGACTCAATAAGGCCGGAAAGTTTCCAACTCTTTTGACTCATAACGAGAATATGATGGCTAAAGTCGATGAGGTTAAGGCTACCATTAAATTACAGATGAAGAAAGTTCTTTGTCTGGCCGTCGCTGTCGGACACGTAGACATGTCTTCGGACGAATTGGCCCAAAATATCAATCTTACCATCAATTTCTTAGTTTCGCTTTTGAAGAAGAACTGGCAGAACATCCGTTCGCTTCATATAAAGTCAACGATGGGTCCACCGCAGAGACTCTACTAATAGTTGAGACAATTTTTGTATAAATCGGCGACGGATTCAATAAATCTTGAATTTAAAAAACGTTTTATTCAATAATTGTCTTATCGTTTGGTTTTTGAATTAAAAAAATTGAGACAATATTTCAATGAATTATTTTTAATGAATTTTATTTAAAAAATTTAAATGAGATCGTCGTCTAACATAACTCTTCCCAATTGACCGCTTCTGAAGGCGCCCACAAACTTATGAGCCGTGACTTCGATGTCAGGCCTTTTCTCTGTATGACCTGAAAAGTAATAATAGTTTAAATATTTTCTAAATTGTGTCAAACAATTACCCGTTTCTAAGTTCTTAACATTACATAAGTAGTTAAGACTAACGGATCCCTTAACCAATACTTCTATTATATTATCCGATGGTTTGTCTAAATTCAAAAACTGGATGTAATTGAAATTCTTGTGTCGGTTTAACCAATAAAGGAGATAATCGGCGACATTAATGATTCCAATGGAGTTATCAGAAATTGTGGCTAAACATAGAATCGATTAGATTTAGAATAAGAGTTGAGGACTGACCACAAAGAGAGCACTTCATTATTGTTTCTACATTTGTGTCGACTTTGGGTTCGAGTATACCCGGAGTGTCAAACAAATACATCTTAGGATTGGTATTGATTTTGATTCTCTCCAAAACACTTGTGGTGACTCCGGGCGACGCACCGGTCATCGTAGCCCTTCCGCTCACTTTGAGGTAATTGTTTCGCAATTTGTTAATTATAGTGGATTTACCGACGTTTGGGATTCCGATTATCATTAAATTATATTCTTCTGAATCTTCTCTATTAAAACGATTCGATGTTTTAATCAAATGTAAAGCTGTGGGCAATACCTGAACACTATTTCAATAAATTATTGCAAATTTTCATTAAATAATTACTTCAGAAAAGCCATTGATTTTTGTGTTTGGATTCAAAGAGTCAACAAAAATACAGCGAAGGTTTTCGTTATTATTTTCAAAATGTTTTTTAATTCTATTTCTAAACGTAAAGTCCATTAAATCAATTTTATTCATAATAAGAACGTGAGGTTTCACTGAAGACAAGTTACGAACGAAGTTTCCATTTCTACCACTCAATGGTATCCTCGAGTCGTGAACTTCTAAAACACAGTCAACT
The DNA here is from genome assembly GCA_034695785.1 of Galumna obvia. Classification (NCBI taxonomy): domain Eukaryota; kingdom Metazoa; phylum Arthropoda; class Arachnida; order Sarcoptiformes; family Galumnidae; genus Galumna; species Galumna obvia. Next base: position 6,673 of record JAQFZM010001079.1, on the reverse strand, counting down.
TTACGGATAGTTCTCTCTATTTGACGAATACCTGACAAACAAAACAAATCAAATTTCCTTTAGTCAAAGTCAAAAGTCTAACCCTTTCCCATATGTCGGGGAAACCAATTTAACAGTTTTGACTTCAATTGAAATTCTGTTCTAAAACTCATTTCTTTTATGGAATTCATTTAATAGATTTAATTATCAGTCGGTAAACAATTTTCAACATTTGTTGTGAAAATGAACTACACGTGACTTAAAACTGTCAAAACATTTGCGCAAACATTTACTCAAAATAAAAGTTTAGAACCAAAACTTTTGAAGTTTATATCAGTATTTTTACAATATTTCTAATCGATCTTAAATGTAACCAATACAACCAAGTTTATTTTAAACCTTAACCCTTTCAAAGAAATAATCAAAGAAATGCTAAAAATTTCAGCCATTATTATGTTATATCTCTGAAACACTTAATAGAAAAGTATAGAATTATATAGATTTGCAAATTATATACAAATTTTGGAATTTATTGAAAGTAATAAAACTGTCGCTAAATATTTATAATACACTCAATAAGACATTTCTTTTTCTGATCACTAATCAATGAACTTGATCAATTCTCTATTATAAAAAAGTATGTATAAGTTATATAATATATACTGACCAATAGATATCAATGACATACAATGTATCTTTCTGCAAAACTAACAGGAACAATATACTGTAACAGTATGAATAGAAATTGCTTATCCCTCCGCAGTGAGGGCACAGAATAAATGTTAGATGTATTACCATAAAACTTATTCCTTAAGCTACTTGTACATAGAAAATACATATAGCCATCTGTCCATCTGTACCACTTATTTTTACAGATTCCTATATATAAGAGACACAAATGGGACACAAATGTTTGGTACGGTTCACATTATTTGTAAATCTGGTCCCGAAATTTTAAACATAAAAGTAATTATAAAATAAATGACTAAATATTATTTAATTCATTAACTTTTGTAATTAATTAAAATTTGATCAAGTAAATAATTTCAAGATTTTATATGAATTTAAGTATTATAGTCAAACGGGAAGGGATTAAACTTTAATAACTAAAATTTTGTTCACTTCATAACATTTTTATCTGAATTTTTTAAACGAAATAATATATAGACCAAAGTTTTTAGTAAATTAAATAACTTATTATAATTACAGTTAACTCTCATAACTTGATTTCAAGTCTATCTTCAATTGAATTTACTAAATCTGATTCACTCTCATAGAAATCCTATTAAAATAGTCTCTAATATTGAACCTAAGTTTTAACATGGATCTTTAATTCAAAAGTCATGTCCCATAAGCTATTTTTTGCACTTTTTAACTTGAATTTTGCCTAAACTTTAAATTGAAATAAAGTTTTTAACACTTAAGTGTATTATATTTGTGTCACAAAATGCTTCTAAAAGAGAAATTTAAAACAAATGAATTTCGTCTTAATTTTAATTAATAAATATTACAAAATGTGTTAATTATTTATTATTATTATTATTATTCGTTCGTATTATTCATTAAATTAAATACTTTAATCACATTTTCTAACTTTAATTAAATCTATATTGAATTAATAAACCTGGTTCCAACAATTTCAAGATAGAAGAGTTTTTAAAATGTCCTGACCACTGAAGTCCGATCCCACATTTTAGAGCGTAGGGTCCGATTGGGTCCGATTTGTGTCTCCATTCTATATATATTTTATATATAGAATAGTAAACAATTTGAGTACAATTATTGTAACTTAATTTAAAAAACTATGATTTCTATGGAATTTGATAAGTGTTTCAAAAAGTTTTAATCCAAAAGTGAAATACATTTAAAAATCATTAAAATCGAAATTTATATTAATTTCTGATAACATTTAAATTAAAAGCAATAATAAATTCGTTTCAATAAAAGATAAAAAATTATTCATTTAAAGGATTGAAAAATTGAATAAAAAATCATTAAAAATAAGTTCGGATATAAAACTTAAACTGCGATTAACGATAGGGATTCACCGGTTGAGGCGAACGGAATACACCAATTGCTTGCGGGGAACGAATCATATTTAATGGGAGCCACTGATGTGCTTCCATTAATGAATACCAGTGCGGAGTAGTGCTCACATCCGGAGTGTTTCGCGTGTTTTGACGAATTGGCGGCAAATATGGACAAATCGAAGGACTATTTCGGACGCTATTATTCCATGTATTGGAATCACCGCTCATTAGATTTGAATCTTAAAACAAATGAATAAATCTTTGCTTAAAATAATAGAAATGATTAAATGCTTACACATATGTTTAGAATTGGAGTAATCGAATGGAGGAGACATTGGGTTTAGAATCGGTCCATAATTAGGTGAAAACGGGTTCATTTTAACATCAATGCCATCTCCGCCACAATTTCCGGGACTATAATACTTTTTCTTACGTCTCTGAAATGAATTGACTGCATTGGGAGGTTTAGCCCAGGTGATTTCCAACTGTTGTCCCTCTTCTTTGAGACCAGTATTTCGTAAATCAGTTTCTGGAAATAATCCTTAATTTAAGTCATTTCATAAAAGTTTATATGAATTACTGGAAAGTGTTTGGAGAGCGATCTCTGCTTCTTCTCGAGTGAAGTAATGAATGAATGCATAGTTTTTGATTTTCTTAACCTTTTGAACGTTTAGTTTCGGATTTTTCAGTGAAAATACATTTCTTATCATATCTTCAGTACAATCGGAGCTCAAATGTCTTACAAAAAGAACTGTTACCTAAAAGTAATTTTATTAGTTATTTAAAAAAAAAAGATTAAAAATACTTTAGACATAATTTCGTCGTCCAAATTTGGTTCTGGCACAGCCCAATCCACTGATACTTCGCAGTCAAACAATTTTATTTTGCCTGAAATAAAAAATAAGCAATAATTTTAAGAGAATAGGATTAGTAATAATAGTAATAGTAATAGTAATAGTAATAGTAATAGTAATACCGGGTAATAGTTTCCTTCGAGCCATCGCTGCTTCACTTTAAAGAAAGAAATTATAAAAAAGTTGTGATTTGTGTTAAGTTTTACCGACCGATGAGTCTTATATTCAACGAAAGCAAATCCACGGTTTCTGTAATTTTTATTCGTTTTATTATAATTATTATAAACGATTGCATTAATCACTCCTTCAGTCACTTTTGAGAGCTCTTCGATGACATCGATTCGGGTTTTATTGAGAGGAATATTTCCAATAAATAGACGGCAATTGTCGAGACTTTGGACGACTCCTATTCTTTTGTTTGGTCTGATCTCAATGTTGTTCAGAGATTTGATGGCTTTGTTGGCATCACTTGTATTGGTATAAGTGGCGAAAGCATATCCTCTATTGGTTCCACTGAAGTCCATCATAAGCCTTAACTGATAAATGGGTCCAATTTGTGTTAAGATGGGAACCAATTCGTCTTCATAGCAGTCGCGCGGAATTTTGCCCACAAATACTTCACATCCTTTAGATGGCGGCGGACGCGATGGTGACCAGTCTGGAGGCGGACCATAAACTCTTTGTCCGTTTTCCTGGACAATATTGAATCCCGTCTTTTCTATCAGATCCAATAACTTCTGTTCTTTACTGTTTTGCATCTTTTACTCAATTTTGTCCTCAAAAGTCACTCTTTTTTCCCAAATTAATTGATTTTATAATCAATTGGTTTTAAAAACTAAAATAATTGCTTAAACTTTAATATATAAAGAATTTAAACTTTCTTTTAATTAATTTAATTAAATTTTTAAATGATTTTATGATTACGGTTTTGATTTTCGGATTAAATTTAAATAAATCATTAAATTATTATTTAGTGATTAATTTGTGTCAAACTTTTGAAAATAATGAGACATTCGTTAAGTTTTTGTAATTTTAATATTTGTCTACAGTTTTATACTTTAACTCAAACTTTGCTTTTATTGAAAAGAATTTCATTCAATTATTTCTCTTAATTTTAATTTCAGTTTTAATGTAATTATTTTATTCTCAAATTTATTTTTAATTAAAAATTGAATAAAAGATTACTTAAAATGAAATGTAAATTATTGGAAATTTTAAGATTAATTTGATTAACTAAACTAGCAAGATACTTTACTTTGGAAAAGTTTAAACTTTAAACTTATTCTCAAATATTCTTAACAATAAAATATATAAATTATTTAAAAGATTCTTTAATTATTTTACAAAAGAATTGAAATTAAATTAAGAAAATTAAAATAAATACCTGAATAAGTCTTATATAGACTTTAATTTTTGTAAATTTAGAATCACTTTATTTTATTTATAAGTATTCGTCGATTAAATTGATTTAAAATAAAAATAAAAATTATTGAATTTAAATCTTAAATAACTAGAGATTAAATTTATTAGTTTTTTCATTACTTATTAATTTATAGCAATTTATGTTATTTTACTACATTTTTAAAAGAATTTTTTTCTTAAAAACTTATAAATTATGAATGAACTCAATGTTGACTCAAATGTTGATTCAATTGATTTAATTGAATGTCTAAACAATAAGTTTGAGGCGTAAAATACTTCTCAATTATTGTCAGATTAAATATGGATTTTAAACAAATCAATGAATTAAAAGATAAAACTTAATCAAAGATAACAACATTATATCCAATAATTGAAATACAATTGTTATATACTTTTATTGAATTTTTATTAATTATCTTTTGTTAAATAATTTTAGTAAATTTGAATTCTTTTATACGAAAAATTTTCAACAAAAATCTGAGAAAAATAAATAAAAAAGTTTTTTAAATTTAGTTTTTATTTTATTGATAATTAAAATACCATTCAAATGCCTAAAATCTTAACTTAAAATTGTTGTTTTCAAAGAGTGAGCATGATAATATGAGAAAATAAAAAATATTCCGAAAAATAATATTTTAATTTATGATTAAAAATTAATGAAAACTGTTTACATTTTTATATAATTTAATGATATCTTTTTCTTTAATACACTTAGACCTCCAATATGGAAACTGATCGGGACCCAAGATTTAGTTGAAGTTATAGAGGAATTGCCATAATAGAGGGAAAGTATTGGTAGAATTTTTATAATTAATGGAAATATAATTTAAAGAAATGATACTTTTCATTATATTTATACAATTAATACTAATATTTTACTAAAATTTATATAAAATTATTTATATTTTATGAAAATATTGTTATTTTGGATTAAATATTTTAATTTAGCTTAAATTTAGTCATTAAATTTTTAATTTTTACAGTTTTATTGGAAAAGTTGAAGTATTAGAGGTGCAGTCAATGCTATTGGGTCTCAGATATAGTTTCCATATTGGAGGTATTGAGTACTGGAGGGTTTCCATAATAGAGGTTTTTTATAATGGGTTGTCTATGGAAGTGAATCGGGGCCTGGAAATCAGTTTCCTTTATAGAGGTGTTTCCATAATAGAGGGTGAAGTTATGGAGGTTTGAGTGTATATCCTAAATTTAATTATAATAGAAGTCAAATAAAAAAATAAAATTAAAGTTGATTTAATTATTGTTATAATTAGCAAACTAGAACAAAATTATTAATTAAGTCTTTAATTGAGAGATAAATAAACTTAATCAAGATTTAAATATTTATATAATAAATTTTTAAAACAATTAAGTATTAAATTTTATAATTTGCATATAATAAACTCAATATAAGCAAGAAATTTGAACTATTATTGACATAAAAACTTTTTTAATAGAAATTGTTTAAATTTAATTTAAAATAAAATATATCTGTTAGCAACTATAACTTAGTTTCAAAATTTGATTCAATTTAAAGAAAAATTATAAAGATTACATTGGTGAGTTTTCAATGAAAAATATTTTTAATATTATATACAGTCAATCTAAAGTCGATCTTCGGTTGGTTATATACTCATAACATTTTATTAGAATGAGATATCTTGAAAATTCTTCCAGATTAAGAAACTCAGATAATTGACGCTCAAACCTATCAAGGTGATATTTAACAACCATGGTGAATAATAATGAAATAAGCATAATGAAAATTGTAGAGATTTTTTTCTCTTGAAAACTCCATCTTCTCTGATGTGAATTTTGACATTTGTTTTGATTTAATTTTAATTATTTATAAAAGTTTGCAATTATTTGAAAAGTAAACAATGTTTTATCCATGAAGTATGTTTAAATAATGTGTAATCAATTAAAGAACCATTTTTAAACTTTATTCCTCATTCATTATTATTCAACAATATTGAGCTTGATAAATAAAATTTTCAATAATATTCATTGTCATCATGTTCAATATGTAATTTTCAATTCATGTTCTACATGATTTATTTGTTCCAACAAGAATTATTTATGATTTTACACTTTGATCAATATAAACACTTAGCTATATCTTAAAATATTTACCTCATATTTATTCTATTATCATGACGAAACAGCTTGCAAAATTAAGGTTTTGTCAATTGCATTTTATGCGTCAATTATCCTAGTTGAATTTTCCAAAAAATTTTCAAGATATCTCAACCTATTAAAAATATATGAGTTAAAAACCAACCGAAGATCGACTTTGGATTGACTGTATATTAATATGATAATTGTAAAATTTTTAAATTATTTTGATAAATATATCTTGATCAAAACAAAGGTAATATTATTTTTTTAAAA
>JAQFZM010001078.1:0-21264 GCA_034695785.1 Galumna obvia | reverse complement strand
AGAGAGGGAGAGAGAGAGAGGGAGAGAGAGAGAGAGAGAGAGAGAGAGAGAGAGAATTTGAATGTATAGCTGTGCATACCTGAGGGTATATACCTGTGCGATCGCTGCCGGCATTAAAGTGTTTCTGATTTGTTGAGCTGAACACCACTTATATAATATGGAGTGCAGTGCAACGCTTGGCCACCGGTTCACTTGAGTTGAGGGCTGACTGCCTTTTAGTTGAGAGGTATTCGTTGCTCTTTTCGTAAGACTGACTCAACATTGAGAACAGTGACGACTCTTACAATAGTTTGAGAGATTGTTACAGAACTTACCTGTTGTGCTACTCATCCGAATAGGTTTTAGTTAGGAAAATGGCCGAACCATAAGTTGGTACGAGTTTTGCTCGATCTTAGTTATATCACGACGACTCTCGCCTGACATACGTTCACCAATACTCGAGTTATTCAACTTTAATCATATGATTATAAAATCAAATTCTGTGAATTCGTTTTCGCGTTTCTCGTGTTTTAGTTTTGAATTTTAATCATAACATAAGAGTCTATTATCCGATAGTTATTCTCGTCCCACGTCTTATGGCTCAGAGTTTGTGCTCAATCATTAACTAACTGTTTGTCAGATCATAGATCTGTCCGACTCTCAACTCGACATCACTTAAAAAAGTCTATTCTAATCATTGTTTTTCATTGAAAGTGATTTTAGTTTAAATATTTTTATGAAATTTTATTATATTTGACTTTAAATCCATTCGGAATAATCCGAAGACATGTCGACTGCAATTAGTCTAACGCGTCGTTTTGGAACCACTTCTTATGAGAATGTGTGTAACCGATGCGCTCATGTCGTCTATTCCGCTGAAAAGATCGGACCCTTAAAAGACTTTACATTCTATCACCACAACTGTTTCAAATGTCACGTCTGTGGAACCAAATTGACACTCAAGACATACTTCAATAATCAACAGGACCAAGATGACAAACAGGTCAATTACAGTTCTACTCTTATTTCACTGCAAACTAAATATTGTATTTTATACTAAACTAAATCGAAATCTTTTTTTTCGTTAATTTTTATGTCAACCAATTTCTCGTTTCAAAGTTTGATCTAAACTGTGTTCACTCATTTATCGATCAATTGGGCAAAACTGACAGTTTTAGAGTAATTTCTGTTTATTCCAATGGATTTCCAATTTTTTATTCATTTATGTTTTAAAGCATAAAAACTTAAAATCTTAGCCTAATTTTAAAAGAAATTCATTCAATCATTTATCGGACAAAATAGTCGGCAAATATTTTTTTAAGTCATTAGTAATGAATTACTTATGGATTTCTAGAATTTCGATAAATCAATATTACATTTATTTATTAAAGAACAGTATATTATCGATTAGAAATCAATCAAACTTTAAATTATGTTTACATTTGAGCTCAAATTTTTAAAACGAAATTAGGTTTTCATTTGTGTCGGGATTAGAATTAAATAATAACTCGACTTTTATTAAATGATTTTATTTTAAAAAAAAAGTAAAATTTACATAAAGTTTGAACGAAAGTTCAGTGTTCTCAACAAAGTGCTCAACATTTATTTGAGCGGATGTGTTAGGATGTGATGATCCCATCAAAAATCATTGAATACAAAAACTTTTATAATAGTTAGTTATAACAAAAAAGTTGTTTATAAATACAAATAGTTTGAAGGTTCAAAAATTATGAATTTTCCCTCTTTTTTTTTCAAGAATTTATTTAATTAATCTCTGGTCATATCTTTGCTGTCAATCAAATTTCTCTTTTTTAAAGTTAATTTCCTTAACTTTTAGTTTTCAATAGAAAAGAATTGGCTTTAGTTTGAACTGTAATTTCAAAATTACTGAAAACAATTAATATTCTTTTGAATGAAAAATAATAATGATTTTAAGGAAAACAAAAATTTTAGTCTCTCTTAACGGAAATAAATTTGAATTATATTTAATTAACTTTTCTATTGTTTTATAGCGAAAGATATTCAACAACAAAACTAAAATTTTATTTCTAATAATATGATATATAACATTTGATAATGAAAATAATCTTTGTAATCTTGGTACTTTGAATTAAACTTAACCAGTACTTTCTTATGTAAATTGAAAAGTTAATATCGATTGCGTCCACTCCTCTCTTCTTTTCTTTCCTTATATTTTATTTATTTTGAGAATATATTCAAAGATTATATAAATTATAATTTTATTTATAATTTTGTGAACTCAAAGAAAATTTATTAATATAATTGATTCAAAAGCAAAATAATCATGGTAAAAATACATTAAACAGAGAATATAAGCGATTTTCAAAGTTTTCGCTTTCTTTTCTTAAAATACATTTAAGAATAAATGAATTTTTGAGTCATTGCTTTCCTGTTATTATAAGTATCGAAACTAATTATGCAAACCTGCCTTCGGGTCACACATTATATTAGAGCCAAACTTTGAATCTTTTTTTTGTGAGCCGTCCGATAGAGTCTATGCTGTCTTTCGTGCGTAATAAATATCGAATGAAAAATTCGTGAAGACCTCAACCAAAAGCAGTACCAATACTTTGTCTTTCATTCTTCACTCTTATATGAATTATTTGAGTCAATTGCATGGCTTTTCTCATAAGAAAATATGGCTCTTCTTATCATTATATAAACTTAACAATCGGTGCGTCAGTAATGAGTTATTCGTTGTTTCGGTACAACAAAAATTCAGTGCAATGTTTGGCATATCATTATTGAGGCCTCCTTTCACTCGAAAGTGAATTTTAAATGAATTCACAGCTTTTCGTTGAAATCCATGTAATCAGTAATAAAAGAATCATATTTTCTGCTTAAAGTCTTCATTCAAACGATAATTTGACTGAAAATCTCGATTTACACAAAAATTGAGGAAATCTAAAGAGACATAAAGTCATAGTCATTGGTCTTCAATCTATAGATTAATTACATGCGAAACACTTGTATTAACAAAATATCAATACAAACGATGCCCTAATCGTCAGAAAATCTAAATTTAAAAACTATTTGAAATTCAAATTAAAATGTCTTTAAATAAAAACAAATATTTATCCGAATCCGGGATTCAATTTAATCACTAATTTTTGTTTTTCTTCTGAAGCGCTCAAAACATTCCGTAAAAATATTATACAAAAATATGCAAAACCGGAACTTAAGTTCCAATAACTTGAGCGCAGATTCTTTATTAATTTGTCCTTCAATTTAACCACTTTTTAAATACATTTTTCTTCAAAATAAGAAATTACTGGAATTTTAATGAACTAATTATGTGATTATTTTCTCTAAAAAAATCCTTTATTTTATTACAATTCAATGGAAACTTTAAACGAAAATTTCAATGATTAGATTTTCTTTGAAAAACTGATAAATCAATTAATTTAAATACCTTTTTATTTCTAAGTCTTTCTTTAGATTTAAATCTTATCTTTTGTTTTAAAAGTTATAATAAATTCTGGTATTTTAGAGTCATTTGGTTTTTCAAAGCCTTCCGATAATGAATTCTATTTGATTTGATGTCAAAATTCTATTATTGATTTTATCAAAAAAAATTATTATTTGTTTAAAATATTATTTAAACTAAAATTTTTACAAAAAATGTATTCTATATATTAAAATTAATTTCTATTTAAAATATATTTATTTTATCTTGTCTATTATATAAAATAATTCAAGTTAAATATAGAATAAAAAATATCATTTAGTTAAGTTTCCTAATTAGTAATTAGTAATTACATTAAATATAAATCTTCCTCTCCTTCTCTCACCCATTAATTTATTGAAAGTCTTATAAATAACATTATTTAATGAAATTTTCATTATATTCTAAATGAAGTATATTTTACGAAGTCTTAACAAAATATAATTTTCTGAGAGTTTTTCAATAATTGAATGAATTTCTGAATAAAATTTGGTTTAAGTATTAAAATTTGAAAGTAATCTAAAAAGAATCGTTTATTTATTAGAGCTTTCATTCATAAATTTGAGAATTTAAAACAAACAAAATTAATTTCAAAAATAACCTTGGATTTCCAATTTCATTTTATTATATTTTGTTTCTTTGTTTTTCATACAATTCGTTAAATGGTTTTGCCATGGTCAAACCATTTTTAGAATTTAGATTATTTATGATATAAATTTTTGATATAAGTATTGATAAATACTTTTGGTGTCAGTCCTACAAAAGAGTAAAATTAAAGTCAAATTTTTTTATTATCGCTAAAAAACCGCTTAAATTTGATTAACAATTGTTTTATGAATTGTTTTTACCTTTTTTTTCAAAAAAAAAATATTTTATTCAATGGATTCTAATTTTAATTGAATTGATTTTATCTTTAAATCTCCGATAAGTCATTACCTCAAAGTTTGATCGATAAAACAAAGATAGCCAGGTTGTTTTTCAAAACTCTATTCATTTTAATAGAAATTCAATTATAGAAATTTGTGGTCAAGACTTCTGGCGATTCCAATTCAGAAATGTTTGCACATCATTACAACCTCTGAGTAATTAAATTAATAAAATATATACTCTTTAAAGAAATAAATTGTAATTTAATTAATTTTATCATAAATTGTCGAATTATTTAATGATTTAATTGAAATTTGATTTAATTTAAGAAATTCTGATTAAACTTTATTTTTGAATTTTTTTTTAAATCCTAAGAAAATGTCATTTATTTCTAAAATTAATAAATACAGTCTGAGCCCGATTTAAGTCAAGCGATGGGGCCTTAAAATCATTGACTAAAATCGAGTTTGACTTAAATTGAGAGCTCATAACATTATGACACCCATAGGGAAGACCAGAGCTATGGAAATGTACCTTGACCAAAATCGGATTTTGACTTTTTGAAGGTTGACCTAAACTGGGCTCAGACTGTATTTTAATATTTTATAAACAAAAAAACAGTCAATAAATTTATGATTTTAACAGACAGGTCTTAAAAGTAAAGCTGTTTTTAAGATAAGTGTTAAAGTTGTTGTTAATTAAATGATCATGATACATTCTCATATATTCTGATACTTTATTTGTTTAATAAGAATATGTAATCATTGATTGAATCACGACTTAAATAAGTAAAGCATGAAATTTGTTAAATTAGCTGAAAATCTCGACTCTTTGAGAGACTTTGAGTCAAGAGGTGTGTCTTCTCTAATATCACTATTATTTTCAATACAAACACGAACTCAGAATTTAATTGTTTTCCGATTTCATAGAAATAAAGAATGAATTGTTAAGACTAAAGGACAGGTGTTTTGTCAGTATTAGCCATAGACTCAATTCTAAATTTTGTGATACAAATGTAGGAGTTTTTAACGGGAGTTCCACTTATCATAAGTTAATATAAGGATGATTTTCGATGGCTTTCTCTAAGAACCCACACATTCGCACACAATTTCTCTAAAATCATGTTTTGCCCACACATTCGCTCCACTGAATACACCTTATGCTCAAAATTAGTGCCAAATGAGACAAAACTGAGTAAAACTATTTCAAACACTCAATCAATAGAAACGCAGTTATAGTTTGAAACGATTGTCTTTTACTTCATTTCTTGTCTTTTGTTGTCTAAAAATATTTGTTTCTATCGTTTGTTTTGTCCAATAATTAGGTCTACTGTCAAAGTCATGTCCCGAAAACAGGTCCGGGAAGATTAGATGGCTTTTCGGTGGGAATAAAAGCAGCGTTGAATGTACCCAAAACTAATCATCTTGTCAACGATCAGATAAGAGGCTCCGGTAGAGCCACTTTCAATGCGGACGCTCTTGGCATTAAATCAGCTCTAAATAATTCTAAACTATACGATAGCGATCATACAAAACACAAGAGTATGGCCGGACATTTCGACGCTTCAGCACTACATATACAGCATGCGGTCAATCAGACCCGTCTTCAGAAGATCTATAAACATACGGGAGTCGAGAGTCGGATCAATGAGTTTCTCGTGAGTACAACATTCCAACATTTCATTGATTTCTAGAAAAAAATTGTGAAAATTCTACTCATTTAATGAGTTTTCGGAACAGATGCGAGAAATAACTCCTTTTCCCAACAAATAAACTAAATCTTATTTCGAGAGTAAAATTTGGAGTAAAACAAATGAAATGTTGAGGACTTTTAAGGAGTGTTTAGGGCTTCGCTATTCATTTAAATTCAATGAAGTGTTTCACTGGAAAACATTGTTTTTCATGAAAGCCATCCATTGATATAACGGTTTCGATTCATAAATAAAACATCGAATCGATTCAATGATTAGTGAAGTGAAACATTTTTTGCTAACTTTTAATCACTTTATATGAATAATGAAGAGAAGAACCGTTAGAAGAGTCACAACAAAATAAGTGGTGCAGTCGAGAGACTATTGTTTGGTTTGTCTGTGGGTTCACCGATTGTTTTGTCATTTAATTATTAGGTGCCATTCATTGAAACAACGGACACAACTGTGCTTTGCCTTCAATTTTATGAAATACTTATTTCCTTATTATTCATTGAGAACTCAGAAATAGTTTATCTGTCACTCAATAGTTTCAACACATTATATGAATCCATTGAATCTTAATTCAACTCATAATTCAGATTATAATCTAATATTAATATATTAATGGATCGCCTAATAATCAAACAAACTTTGAATAGAATTTATAAAAAGACATAATTATGAGTACGACTATACTTTGAATTAAGCGATTAATCCATTCAATAGATAATGTCTTTTAACTTCGAAACCAACACTTAATTATGAATTCCTTATTTTCTTATAATAAGTGGTTTTCAATCGACTTCTAAATTTGGGTTAAATATTAGTTTGATATGAATTTTGCTCCAAATATGAGGGCGTTCTCTCTCTCTCTCTCTCTCTCTCTCTCTCTCTCTCTCTCTCTCTCTCTCTCTCGCCCTCTCTCTCAAAATAGTACTTTTATTTCTTTTATTTTTATTCAACGGATTCCTCCACTTTTGGGTTAAACGAATCGATGATTTAACAAACTTTTGAAAAGAAGATAAACTTTGTTTCAATTATTTATAATTTTTTCTCTTCTTATCTCTTAATGACATATTAAACGAAATAAATATCAATAATAATATACATAACTTAGAAATTGTGTTAAACAAAAAAACGATATAATGGCCTAATATTACAAATGTTTCACAAAGTTTTCAATTCTTTTAATACATTTCAAAATACATTTTAAATGAATAGATTGTAAACCATTATTAGTTTTATTTTAATATATTCTCATTGAAATAATTGAGAATTGTTTCAAATTTATACGAAAATATCAAAGAATGAAATGAATCCCTCGAAATGTTTTCAAAGTTATTGAACTAAATCTTAGTTTATAGACATATAATAGTAATAAAGAATTTCCTTATATTTTTTCCTTTCCATTGAATGAACTCTAAATATATTTAAACACTAAAAAAATAAGATTTGTTGAGAATTTGGAACAGAAATACACTTTATTTGGTTATTAAATCCCACATCAATTTCAATGCAAAACATATTTGATTTTTTTTTAGAATTCACTGATTTTTCAATCGCTATAAACGGAATAATTTTGAGATTATTTACAAAAATTTTAATTATAAACTAATTTAATCAAAACAACAATTCAGTTAATTTATTTATTTTTGCATAATTTTCAGTTTATTTTTATCGAAATAAAGACAAAAACCTAGTTTTCTTTTCTAATATATTTATAACTCTTTTATAGTAAAACTAAAATTCCATAAATTGTTAACTAGATAGTATTTCTTAAGTATTTTCTTAAAAAGTTTAAATTTCATGAAAATAAGGGGTAATTCGAGTGACACCGAATACTCCGATACCTTTGTTTGAATTAAACCGAAGTTAAACCATAAGTTGAAGTCTTTACTCGAATTGTATATAAACTCATAAACATATTTAGGTTGTCCTCAAGCCTTAAAGACTTTGTTTGTTTACCTTCCGGGTCAGTACAATTAACGCCATATGAATAGTTGAAAGAATTGATAACTGATATGTTTAATAGATGTTAGCATTTGTGCCCATTCATTGTCTTCATTCATAAATATCTAAAGACAAGGACTTTGGGCAACACATTTATAGTTAGTTTTAATACGATTCAGTGCTTCCGTGTCTTTTAATATATGTCTACAAAAATTTCATTGTCAACCATTAAAATGAATTTTTCATAACTGTTTAATATATTTCATAATTAATTTGAAACACTCGACTGATTTCAGTAAACTTTTGTCTCACTTATAGAATAATTGTCGACTCGTTTTAGTTGAACTTCATTTACAAATATTAATATTTAAAAAATATTTTCAACAAAAAAAAAGTTTTATTTCAATTATTATTATTTTTTGAATTTTAATATATTGTGAATCACTTATTGTATACTATATATCAATGAAAATATAATGATTCCAACGGCTCTTTAAAGACATGCATTGGTAGTCATGCATTTATGAGGAATCACTTGATTTGATATAAAGACAAAAACAAGAAAATGAATTTATGTCTTGTCCTCACATACCTAATAGTATTTAAATCACAAGTTTTTAAATTAAATTCAATTTATGTTTTGCTTAAAAAATTAATTAAAAATCAATAAATAAATGGATCGATAATGAATCGATTGTTGTCTAATTTTAAGACAAAATTCATTCCTATCTATTGTATTAATGAAAGCAATTTTCATTTTAATATTACAACGTTTCTCAGTTGTAGGAAACCACTTTGCAAATGAACAAAACGGCAAATATAAATATGACATATAGTGTGACTCCCGAGCTCAAATTCCCGAGAACTATTGGTGGGACAGAAAAGTGGTTAATTAGTAATTTGTTCGTTTCGATGAGTAGAACATTTCATAAGCAGTATCACATAAATTGATTATTTACCGTTTGGCGGTGAGACCAAAATTTAAGTGTTATTTAATGTCTAATGTTATACTCTTATATTGTATTATACTATTTGTTTGTTTCGATTTATATATAGAGTAAACCTTTCAGTGTTTTGTTCATTTGCAAAGTCGTTTTCTACAACTGAGAAACGTTGTATAAAACTTAAAACTCAAAAATTAGAGCACTCAACAATTATATGAATGTTCACTATATGTATGGTCATTTTGAAAGTTTAGTTATATTAATAATTCTTAAATTAATTCATTGCGTGAAGTAAATAAATAAAGCTCATGGATAATCTAATCTAATCTAATCAAATTCAATCTAATCTTTGTTTAAATATCTAATCATAAAATTGTATTTAAATTAATGTCGATTAAGAAAAATTCGTTTCAAAAAATTGAAAACAAAGATTTTCTTCGTCTCAAGAATTTGAGTGACAATAAGGAAACGTTAAAATTCTTTTGTTTATCGATGAAATTCAATCAAAAAGAGGTCCAACCCTTGGATTAAGACTTTGAAAATATTTTATAAAATTGAAATAATTTGAAAATTTGAGTTCTTGTGTTAAAAACTTTTTTAAAGTTAGGGCTCATATAATATGAGTCATATTTTTAAAATGCAAAATATGTCGTCTCTTATCTAATTTTATTTGTCTTTTCACTCATTCGTGAAATTTTTAAAATTATTTGTTTTTCATTTAATATATTTGTTTATCTTTTAATAATTAAATGAATATTTGAGACAATAATTGAATGGCTATTAATTAGTCTGAGAGCCGATAACGTAATCGCATTTCTAAACAAATAACAAAAACTTTGTTAAGTTATTAAACTTTTAAATGATTTGATTGAATCTATAGTCATATCTTTTGTAAAATCTGTTCAAACAATAAATTTAAAGTTCCATTAGTTTTGAGCGGAGATACCATTGTTTCCAGTTTTGATTCAAACTTAACGAATAAAAACATAATTTCTTCATAAATGGGAAACTATACAAACACTGACATAAAGTCATAGATTTGAAGCCATTTCTTTATTTAAGAAAAGAAAAATATATAAATTAAATCCTAAATTAATGTATTTATACCCGAAACAGTTCTCACATTTTGGGAAGAATTGACTCACTTTATGAATAAATCAATTTTAATATACAAGGACATAATTAGGAACTGATTTAAATAAATTTATTTCATTTTCTTATTTATAAAAATTTTCATAAATAAGATTTTAGGACACTTTCGATGCCAATAAACTTTTAACATTTAATTTATTCGTTAAGAATTTTGAGTTAAGACAAAATCAAATTTCTTTTATAAGAAATTTTTGAGAAATTCATTGAATAATGAAAACATAGTTTTGGTGTCAATAACTTTTGGTTCAAACTTTGGCGCAAATTTAATCTTCAATCGATAAGTCATTGAGTGGTCGGATGTGACTCTTCTTAAGGGCAATCATTAACTAACGAATAAAATTACCCCAAAATGACATAAAAACTACTTTTTCACACAAATTAAATGAAAAAATGTGACCCTTTTTCTAATCTCTAAATAAAATAATTGTTTCGACTATTTTATAGAAAGTGATAATTATCTGCTGTTTTTAAATCAAAATTAGGGCCAAATTAAGGCTAAATTAAGGCCATCACTATTTGTTCTGACGATTCACTGTTTGTTTTTTATATTTGACTCAAGTTTTCAATAAAATCAAAGTTAACGGTTGAATGTTTACAGAAAAAAGTTTTAATTCAAACAAAACTTCACATAAATTGAGTTTTAATTAGTTTTCAAAGAGAATGAGACAAATATGAGGCTATAATTAAATTTCTTATTAAATCGATCCAAGAATAGTCTCAAAGTTATTATTCATTTGAAAATAATATTTTGTTATCAGAATTAGTGAGAATTTGAGACTTCCTGTCAATCATTTAAAGGTAGACATCAATTCATTTTGATTATACAATGGAAGCCTTCAATTATTTTTTGATCAAATCTATAATAATAGACACGAATTCAATTATAATCCATAATATTCTCATGACTTTCAAACATTAATTTCTCGCTAAAGATTAAAACCAATAAAATCCATCTTCTTTTGTGTCAATCCATTAATTTCTTTCATCGATTCCTTTATAATTGAATATTTGTATTATTTTATTCTATGAAAGGATACCGAAACTCAACGAAAGCTTGAGATGAGGCACAGGGCAGAGGAGGACGCACTTTACAGACAATTTTCCAAAAAGAGAGCCGAAGAGGAAACTAATATTAGTCAACAAATTCAAGTCAGTTCTCAAACATTTCGATTCAATCAATTCAATACTCTTTTTATTTAAACACAAAACAGGAGGAGTGGGAGAAAGAGTTGGAAAGAATTACTTCAAGATTTCAACACGAATTGAATACCAAAAAGAAAAGAATCAGTAATGACGAAGAGAGGGCTCTCACTATAAAACACCAAAAAGAAAGGGAAGACTTAGAAAAGAATATGACCGTCAAATTAGACCGAAAGAAAGAATCGCTTACAAGAAAACTCTTAGAACAGGAAAGACAGGCCACCGCTGAATTGGTCGACAAACAGAGCAAAGAAATGATGAATTTAATCAGTGAAAAGTTCAACGAATTCTCCCAGGTATTTATTTCTATTAAGTGATGTGTAATAATTGTATCTTGTTTAATTTCTAGATTAATGATAAGAGTTATATAAGTCAAGACGAGCCACCACTTATGCCATATCCGAGTCAACCGCCCCCTCCCAGTCCTCCATTAATATCAAAGATGGATATATATCACGACCCGAATGTGTTCGCAGAATTAGACCAAATTGCTATTAATGTAAGTCTTTTCTATTCTAAAAACTGATTCTAATTATGTTTGGATCTATCGATAGGTCGCTCGTGAAGACCAAAAGACATTCACTGATTTGGTTCGACTCTTAATCGGAAGCTGTATTACAGACGTAGAGAAGGCCAGAGCTATCTTTAGATGGATTACAGTTAAGAATTTAAATACAATTAAGTTCGACGACGATATAAACGCTGACACTCCGATGGGAATACTTCGAGGCATAAAACACGGCACTGAGAGTTATCACGTCCTCTTCAAACGTCTTTGTAGGTAAGTCTCACTCCTTTTCTCCTCATTTTCTGCCTTCAAATTGTATTTAATTAAACACATTTTATGACTTAAACCTTACGACCCCTTTAAATGGTTGTGACTTTTAAACACGTCTTCTATAATTGTCGCGTGTATTTAAAGACCAATTACTCAACGCCTGAAAGTCTTGACCCACTTTCCCATTAATTCCCATTAATTCCCATTAATTCCATTGTATTATGTATTTGACTGGACTTGAAATTCAACGGCATTTCGATTCTAATTCTTGTTTTGCTATCATTTCTTATCTGAAATTAGAGGACATTATATTTATTCGTTGTATTCAAAGCCTTTCAAACAAATTATTGTAAATAATATTCAAATTAAATACAGAAATTTCTAAACAAAAATATCATTCAATAACTGTTTAATATCTTCAAATTGTACATGATCATTATCTTCATTAATATAACACAATTTTCAATATATCCTAAGATTTATATTAATGTTTAAACATTAAATTCAATTATATCACTATATTTTCTACTAAAAAAGATTAGTTAATTATAATTATAGTTTATTTTAGTCAACATTTCTTTTATCTAAATTCATATAAACTTTTTTCATCAAAAAAAAGGTGACATAAAAAATAAATGAGAGAATAATAAGTGAGTCATAATAAGTCATAATAAGTATTTACCCAAAAATAGTGAGAAAACGGCGGAAACTTTTCTTTTAAGTAAATAGTGATTAAAATATGATTTATTTGTTTTCAGTTACGCGGGTTTGCATTGTGTTGTCATTAAAGGCTATTCAAAAAGTGCTGGATATCAACCTGGAGTCAGATTCGAGGACAATCGCTTCAGAAATTCATGGAACGCGGTTTATGTGGCGGGTGCTTGGAGATTTGTACAGTGCAATTGGGGGGCCAGACATTTGGTCAACGCCAAGGAAGTGCCTAAACCTGGAAGTAAAGGCAAATCTGATAGTTTACGATATGAATACGACGATCACTATTTCCTGACGGATCCAAAAGAGTTCATTTATGAGTTCTTTCCTCTTCAGCCGGAGTGGCAGCTCCTCAAAACTCCGATCACTATTTCAGAATTCGAAGAATTACCATTTGTCAGATCACTTTTCTTCCGATATGGGCTATACTTTACAGACGAAGATATTCGCGCCGTTTTATTTACTGATAGTTCCGGTGCGTCCACTGTTCGAATAGGAATGCCTACAAATATGACTCCGAGTCTTATATTTCATTATAATCTAAAATTTTATGATCGCGAGTCCGACTCTTTTGATGGAATCGGACTCAAAAGATTTGTTATGCAATCAGTGATGGGTAATACCGTCTCTTTTCGAGTTCATGCGCCCTGTAGTGGATCTTTTATCATGGACATTTTTGCCAATGCTACTACTCCTCGCGAATATGTGACGGGAGAGCCCATGAAATTCAAGAGTGTTTGCAAATTCAAAATAGAATGCGATGACTTGCAAACAGTAATGGTTCCACTGCCAGACTGTGCCAGTGGTGAATGGGGTCCTCTAAAGAGCACTCGACTCTTTGGTTTAATTCCATTGACACACGAGGACGCACTTATATTCTCTGACAGAACTCTAGATATACAGTTCCGAATGTCCCGACAATTAACTGATTTCATGGCATCACTTCATAAGAATGGAATCGAAGAGAAGAAACTATCGAAGTATGTGTCGGCTCACGTCGACGACGATATCGTCACTTTTTTCATTAAATTCCCTGAAGACGGACAGTACGGTCTCGACATTTATACCCGTGAAGTAAATACAGAACTCTATTCAGGAGACAAACAACTATTAACCCATTGCTGCAAATACCTCATTAATGTCGGCACTAAAAGAAACTGATTTTTCTTACAAATATTGTTTGTCTTTCAATCAATTTTATCAGAAATCAGTTAATTTTTAATTATGTTTTAATCAATAAATTTTAAGTCAAAAAAATGTTATTAATGTACAGATTTTTTGGTTTTATTTTTGTCTCAATTCATAAAAACAAATCATATATTATTTTATTTGACGTTTTAGTTATCGATTTTATGATTATTTAGAAGTTTTTTTTATCAATTGTTTACAAAAACATTTCAGAAATGATTAAAACATATTTCGATTATATATTTGAAGGCATGTGATCTTAATTATCACCTCTTTCTCTAATATTAAAGTTCGACAAATAATTCATATCTTTTAGTTTGAAATTTAATTAAAATATTATACAAAAGATATGAATTTAAACAAATAATCTTTCGTTTAGTGATAAGTGTTTATAAAAAGTATCGATTCTTTAATTGATTTTTTTACAAATATTTGTATTCATTAATTAATAGTCACTATTTTTTAAATTCTAATCTTTTTTTTTTGATTTTTTTTTTATTGAATTGTCACAAATTTAGACTTGGTTAAACTGTTTTATATATTGTCTAACTTCTATACAAGTTTATTTTTATATAAATCCTTCTAAAATTAAAAAAAAAGAATAAAACAATTTATTTAAAGTATTTACAATTTTAGATAAATTGTGACTAATTTTGACAGAAAGGCAAAGGATTTAAAAACATTTCTTTAAAATAATAAGCAATGTAATTTGTAATTTGTAATTTGTAATTTATTTAACAAATATTTAAATGCATTAACAGTTGAATTGTTATAAGAAATATTACTTTTTATCTGAAATTTATTATTAAAATATATTTTATATTTAATTTTTTAAAAATAATTTTATAACGAAAATAAATCTATGAATTTATGGCTCAAAATTTGAATAAACGAAACTTGTTTTTCATTTGAATAGATTGAAATCATAATCAAGTTGTAAAATAAGCAATGTCATTTTAACAAATTGGTGTTCATAAGCAACTGAATCAACAAAGAAAAAGGATGATCTTGAACAATTTGTTTGTGAGCCTTCACTCACTTCAGTTTCCACTTTAAGGAATTGAAGTTCTCAACGAAAATACAAACAAATATGAAATCATTGAACAAAAGATATTTTATGAATAAATTCAATGAAAGCTAATTGAATGTCAAAATATATCAAATTATTATATTATAAATAAAATACTGGATTTCTATTGAAAGAACACATTTATATGAAAATTCATTAAATAATTTTCTCTAAACTTTCCCTGAAATCCATGACTCATCGATTATTCAATGATCTCTTTTAGTCGATACAAATTCATCGAAAAACTAAAAAAGACTCAGAAATCAATTATTCAATAATTGATTTAATGAATGATCACAAACTTTAGGCCAATAGACTATAGACTAATCAAACTTATAATTCAATCAATTATTTTGAGAAGTCCTTCAAAAGCAACTGAATATTTATAGCCATTTGAATGGACAGCCAATGACTGACTCAATGACATATAAACTTAAGTCTGGCTTCAAAAACATCTCAATTAAGTTCATCGATAAAAACCTATTTATTTATTATTTGTGTTTAACTCAATGTAATGACAAAAAATCCTTTTTTATTGAAAACATATTTTTATTGAAATGTTGGTCAAACTCAAGGCCTTAGGAAATGATTGTCGTATTTCTGAATAAAGTTATCAAATTGTGATCGGATTTAATTTTTATCATAAAATATATACTACTTTTAAGTATAACATTTAAGTATATATTCATAACAATTAAAATCACATTTTTATAACTTTATTCAGAAATAATTCAGAAATAAGTTATATATAAGTATATATATATTAACCACAATTTTTCCACACTTTTATTATTCCACAATTTTTACAGATTTTTCTACTTTGATATACTTTGATGTACAGTCAGAACTCGATTTTGGTCAACTGATGAAGTATTAAAATTATTAACAAAATTTGACTTAAATCGACTCACTATAACATTATGACATCCATAGAAAAGTTTCAAAAGGGTTTTGAAAACCATTGACTAAAACAGAAGTTTGACTTTTTGGCTAATATCGGGTCCAGACTGTATTTGGTTTTAGAAATATAAAAATTATCTAATTTATTAAATCAACAAGTACAACTTATTCAGTATAAGTTAAGTTTAACTCTGTTATGGAATTTATGGAATTGAAAGCATATGACAAACTTAATATACAAGTATTAGATTAAAAATTATCATTAATACTAAAGAATTGCTTATAATTTAAATGATAGAAGTTTTGAAAGCAATTCAATTATTGACAATAAATTAATGTAACTTTTGAAGCAATAATTAATTGATTTTATTTTAGATTTTTAGTATTATTTGTATATTGAGTGTATGCGAGAAATTTATTGATTGAATAGAATTTAAATAATCAATGAATCAATAGTTTTGAAATAAAATGAGTCAAAGTTTAATTAAATGACAAAAATTATGCACAAAATTTCCGGTTATTATTCAATTTTATTAATAAAATTTATTGATTTGTTTTCTATGAATTAAAGTCAGACGAATGAATTATTGCATTTTCCTATTAAACTATGTGTCGTGTCCTCTATAGATTAAATATACCTTGATACTACTTGATATTTTTCAAATAAAAATACAAATTATCATTAGATTATAAGAATTGAGATAATTTACTAAAAATAAATATCTGTTGATTTAAATGATCGAAAAACAGATAAATGAATCGAAACAAATTGGAATAAATATAATCTTGGCAAAAATATACTACTTTTCAAGGAAATGCTTGAAATACAATATTCCGTTCAAATATAGTTTTAATCGAATAAAATGAAGGCTTTTTAAAGCATTTATTATAAATATTTATAAAAATTAATAAAAAAACAGATGTTTTGTTTTAATTAATTATCGATTTAAAGACAGAATAACCAAAAAACCATATGAAAAGAATTTTAGGAATTCATAGGTATTTCTATTTTTTCGATATCATATTTTATATTAAATTATTAAGAATTTAATTATGAAATATTAAAAAATATCCGATTTTTCTTATCTCATATTTTATTCAAACTATCTTTACTTCCATAAAAAAATAAGATTTTATAAATCCATTAAACAATAAAACCTTTTATTATATTTTCAAAGGTTTATCAAATAATTAAGAGGACAAAGTTAATCAATGTTTGTCCTTGATATTTCTTATAATTTAAAAGTAATTAGGAAATCAAATTAGAGCAAGATGAAAATATGAACGAATGTAATATAAAATGGTTGGAATTTAGTAAAATGTGAGGCGTGACAGTCCCTGATTAGTCTTTGATTAGCTCAGTTACGAATCGTTAGTTAATATATTTGATAATATGTGGTCTAAATATATATTCCATAAATTGAGTAATAAATATATATAACAAACAAAGAAAAGAAATCAATTTTATTGTTTCGTTTCACTGATTTCTTGTTTACTATTTTAGATTCAATGTCACCAAAAATTATTATTTGTCTCATATTTAATACTTAATTGATTTAATGTTATTTTGGCTGAAAATACTTTGTTTTCGAATAAGATTAATTTACCAAGATCATTATTTTTCATAAACATTTTAATAAAATTTAAATTTATTTATTGTCTAATCATTAGAAGAAAGAATAGTTTTATATTAATATTTAAAAAAAAATACTAAAAAAAATTAACTTAAATATGAGTAAAGACATTGAAAACAACAGGTATTTGACGCCTAATTTAAACTTAAAAGAGAGTCAATTAAAACTAGATTTTCACATACAATGAAAATGGAATAATAGATTATTAATTATAACTTATAATTAATAACTTATAATAAGGAAAGAATTAAACTAAATTTTACTCGATTTTATGAATTCATATTATATGAATCATATATTAAACAATATATTATTGGAGATGTTTTCAAGTAAACAGTCATTAAACTAATAATAGAAATGTGTTATTCTTTTCAATTCATTCCATTTGTTTTAATATTTCGGTTAAATATTCATCCAATTAGTTAAAATTAAGTGTTATTCTCAATGAATGACTCATTTCCAGCAGAAAAGTAATTAATATTATTTTGAATCGAAAATTTCAAATCATTTGAGGAAAAGTTATAAAAAGTTAATTTTGACTTTCAATGAATTAATTTGTTATTCAATGAAGAAAAATACGTGAATACAGTTTATTAAAAATAGAATTTATTTAAAAAACGAGTTATAAATGCAATCAATATTCTTAACCCAATATTAAGTCATTGATTGCTATCATTTTTTAAAAATTTGTTGGAAGTGTTCAAAAGTGATGAAATGAGTCCGAAATATTGACACAGATTTCTATTTCATTATAAACATTTCATCAGTTCTTTTGTATTTTGTAGTCAAGTAGTGACTGATCCCTAATTCTTATTTACAAAGAAAATCATGATTTGGACCATTTTTCTCACTAATCAGCAGTTCTTAAAAGAGGTTTGGTTTATATGGGGTGAGGTTTAGATGAGGTATACGTGAGGCTAAGGTTTCCATTTAAAATGTTGTTCCGACGTCTTCTGGAAAATTCCTCTCAGCTTTCATTAACTCTGAGAAAAAGTTTGAGAAATTCCTCTTAACAACAAATATTATATCCCTATAATATAAAACATACTTGGTATACCAAGTACAGGTATGTTTTACTAATAACTAAAGATGGACTGATTTGAAACTATTTTTTGCTTAAATTGTAATAAAATAAATAAACGAATAAATGATGAAACAAATGATTTGAGTTTCAAAACAACATTTGATTATAATTTTTTTTTAAAAAAAAACGTTTGAACAGCGAATGAATATTTTGTAGAAAAGTTATCTTAGCGGCAGATCTACTTTATCAAGGTCATATAATTGCAGTTTGAATTATCATGATATTTGTCATGAAATAATTATCATGATAATTATATTCGTTACTCATCTAAAATACAAGTTATGAATAATAAGTTACTTAAACTTGATGACTAATATAATCTTGCAAGATTATTTGAGAAAAAAATCCTATAAATAATTAGTTATTTAAGAATTTCCATCTGTTTTATTATATCTACAATTGAGGGAAAGTCTCTATTCAATAAAGGCATTGAAATGACCTCGAGCTTGTATTTATGCATTTTTATTCCAACAATTTTTTCTTTATAAAAAAAGTGATAAACTTAACTAGGTAATATTCCTAATTGTACATTTATTAAAATGACGTCAAAAATATTATTTTTGTGACATTTTATCGATCGTTGATTTGATAAAATGATTGAAATTTGAATTAATATTTGAATTAATATTTGAATTAATATTTGAATTAATATTTGAATTAATATTTGAATTAATATTTGAATTGATTAATTAATAAGTTGTTTACGGTTGTAATTTTACCTAGTCAATTTCATGTGTTCTTCATTTTTAAATATAGTTAAACGAACATTTGAAAAGTATTTTTAATGATTATCTTTCAATACAATTATTGTATTAAATTTGTATTACCTCTTCTTAGAAATATTTGAATTAAAGAACCATCAAATGAGTGAATCACTAAATCTATTGTATAATATTTGTGGTAAACAAGAGTCAAATAAATCTGTTTCTATTGATTCACTTGTATTTCATTTGTCAGTTATTTTTAGTTTGAAATAATATAATTTGCAAAATCAGACATTTGTTGAAACATCTATTCATTTGTTTTGAGGTCTTATTTTCAGAGCAATTATTTTCTATCGATTATCTCTTTTCAATTGTTTAAAACACGTGAATATACGGATCACTTTATGATATATTACTATTATTTCCTGAAAAGAGTAGAAAATTCTGGAAAAACTCAGATAAGGAACAAATAAAACACGAAATCAAAGATAAGTTATGAAAACAATGAAATTAAATGCTAACAAAATTCAAAACTCATTCGTTGCTAAGTTTTGATTAAAAAAGAATACTTAAACTGAAAAAACTGAATACTTTAAAAAAAATAACACAAAAAGAAAAACAAATCAAAGTTTGCACTCAAGTGAATACCAATTATTCAAAGTTGTAGTTAAGGTGAACCTGAAAGTCGGGACCGATTTTAGCCCTTAACTTGTTTTTCGTTTTAGAATTTCAACAAATATATGAAGTCATGAGAATGAAATAGAAAAAAGTGGTTCTAACTCGTAGGTTCAAGTTCACTTATTGCTAGTTTGTCTGAAAAACAATTTTAATCAGTCAATGGAAGGGTAAGATTTGTGTAAAACAACTTTTCTGTTCACGTCATTCATAACTATTCTGAGTCTCTCTTCAATTCGGATCTTTTTGACTAAAAACTGATTTTTCAGATATGAAACACTAAAAACACTTAAAAAGAGAAAATCATAAGACTATAAGACTCTATTAAGACTCACTTTTATAAAAAGCTTAAATTAATACCTAAACTATGGTTTTGAGGATAATTTAAATACTTTTTACGAAAAGTCAAATCAAGTGATTCGCAAAAAATAGCTTTCAATTGATACAAGACTAGAATACAAATTATTATTTGGAATATTAAGAATCGTAACCAGAATTGTTGAAATCGAGCCAAGAATTGAAGTCTAATTAAGTAATAATAAAATTGATAACTCTTTGGTTTAAAGGATTGCCTCTAAGCTATCGATTCACAAATTGAATAATAGTTAAGAAAAATTGACGGCAAATCTGCTTATATCACATGTGACCTAAAATTGAGAATAACAGTTGACTAAAAATTAGTCAAATAGTCGTCTGATCTTATGATAGACTAAAGAAATTAATTTTGAGCCAAAATTTTCGCAAATTATAATTAAGTTTCAAATGAATGGTTAATAAAATAGAATAGAAAACAAGTTATTCAAAAACAAAACAAAACCCTTAACTCAAACGTTTATTCCGTATTCAGAAAGAAATTGAATTGAATTAAATTACTTTAATTGTTTAATAAGAATATTTTTCAATTAAATTTATGGCATTGAGCTAGATTAATTCATAATCCAACTAATAATTAAAGTTAAAATCAGTGAAACATTCAAAATATTGACAATATTTTTATTAATTACTTTCCTTTTTAGAAAAATTTTAGAATAAATTGAATAAAACTATTTTTATAAACATTTGTTAAAAAAGATTAAAATAATAAATATTTTTGCAATTTTTGTAATCATTCACAGATTGGTTGTGAATCAATTGTATTATTTTTACATATTTTGCACAATTATTGCTGTTATTGAGAGTGAAATACTTATTGACAACAAAAAGATATTTTAGTTAACATTAAGTTAAAGAGAATGACATCATTAAAGAATTGGATTCTAAGTATATTTGTTGA
>JAQFZM010001077.1:0-21281 GCA_034695785.1 Galumna obvia | reverse complement strand
AATTTACGTTCAGTCGTTCAGTTGACTCATCTTTCGGTCAAACATTTGGAGAAAACAAAAGGAAATATAATTAACATATCGAGTGTGGCCGGACTTAAACCGGTCAGTTTTCAATTAATTTAGAAATACATAAATCTAATAATTATTGACATTTATATAATATAAATGAAGATGGCCAATTTTGGGGTCTATTGTATGACTAAGAGTGCACTCGATATGTTCACCAAATGTTGTGCTCTAGAATTGGGACCGAAAGGAATTCGCGTTAATGTCATCAAGTTAGTTTTATTGTCTTAATTGTATAAAATTGATTTAAAATAATTGTATAAATATTGTTTAGTCCGGCCGGAGTTGTGACCAATTTTGGACCTGCCATGGGATTAGATGTTACTCAGTATGAAGACAATATAAGAGAGAGAGGAAAGGCTTATCCTTTGGGCAGAATTGGAGAATCGATAGACATAGCAAATGCTATTCTATTCTTGGCATCTGATAATTGTACCTGGGTTACTGGCATGAACTTTCTGGCAGATGGCGGTGCTCTATATGGACCTAACGTTTCGGGACCGCCCCCTCAGAAAAAGTAATCCTCAAATATACCATGACACTTTTATTTGTTTATAAAAGATAATAAAATTTTTCAAAAAATTTGTGTTTTATTTCTAATTTTGTTTTAGTTTTTATCAATAATTTTGTATTTTCAAAAAAAGACATAATAATGTTAATTACCATTTTAATATCAGTTTTGTAATTTAATTAACAAGGTATATTTCTTCTATTTATAAAGTTCGAGAAAAAAATTATTTTAAAAGATAATTTTAAAATTGTTGCAAGATTATAAAATTAAGTTTAAATTTATTGTTTCTGAGGCTCAAAGCTTTGAGGCATCGGAGCGTTGATTACTCCTCCGTCAGCAACAAAGTTAACACCAGTTACCCAGGTACATTCATCTGAGGCCAAGAAAAGCATATAATTGGAGATATCCTGAGAATGACCATAACGACCGATTGGGTACATCTTTTCAGTGTTTTCAAACATTTGATCGATATTTTTGTCATCCATACCCATTGCACTGAAGAAATTAGTTCGGACTCCGGCGGGACTGACATTACATTCATTTAATTTGTAAAAATAAAGTTAAAATATTGAATAAAACTTACTTGATCACATTCACTCTAATTCCTTTTGGTCCCAATTCAAGTGCAGAACATTTAGTGAAATAATCGAGGGCTGCCTTTGCCATACCGTAATGGAAATATTGTGGAAACTATTTGTTAATAATAAATATTTAATTAATAATTTAAACCTATTTTTTAATATTTACGGGTTTGAGTGCGGCCACACTCGAGATATTAATTATATTTCCTTTAGTTTTTTCCAAATGTTTTACCGAAATATAAGTCAAATAAACAACAGATCGTAACAGTATTTTCATCATATCATCAAATTTTTTCATAATATCCGGATCATTTAAAGAACTATTAACTCCAGAGCCCGCGTTGTTTACTAAAACATCGAGTCTTCCGAAAGCCTTAATTGTGGAGTCTATGAGTCGATTACAGTCCTCTTCTTTACTGACGTCTGCGACCACTTCCAGAGGTTTCAATCCTTTCGGAGAGACTTTCAAACAATTCTGTCCCACTTCTGACAAATTCTTCTCATTACGACCAGTAATGACAACCTGTGCTCCATATTTAGCAAAATTTTCGGCAGCATTTGCTCCGATGCCAGAACTCGAACCCGTTATTACCACAACTTTTCCGGTAAAGTCTTTACTGTTTGACATTTTTTATATCTTTTTATCAGTTCCTAACAATAAAATTATATTTCAATGAATCTTTCAAAATATCTTTTCTCTTTTTTTATACTAACAGCTTAATCATATTTGAAGGACTTATTATCAATTGATCAAGGGCATTCGTAATTTTGTTCTCAAAATGATAAGTCAATTTTACTTATATACATAATTTATATTTTCATTATATATATTATGAATATATTATTTAAATTTAAATATTTCATATAAAAAGTAAGAAAATAATAATTTATTGTAAAATCTGTGAAATAGATATTAAAATAATACCCACATCTAAATAACTAATGATTAAAAGTTTACCAAAAATATTTTTATCATAAAAAATATTATTTAATTAAAGTACTAAAGTTTAGTGCAAAACTGACAAAACTATGAACGAATAAGACTGATATGTCCTTCAATAAGTATAAGCGATAAGAGACTCAAATCGAATAAAAAATGGTGGGTTGGGACCCCAAATTTTACCAATTTTTAATTATGTTATTTCAACGAATAGCTAATAATTTTTCTCTTCCTTTAAAGTGTTTAAAGTGGATATAGTTTTGGTAATAGAAAACATTGTTAACAGTTTTTTCTTATAATTTATGAATTAATTACCAATTTATTATTTATCGCTCAAATATAAATAAAAGGTAATCTAATTTAAATGTTAAATAAGCGTTTTATCAAATAAAGTTACCCTGAAAGAGAAAGTTTCCTATCTTAATTAAATGTTGTAAATATTGTTCTAGATCTAGTTCAATCTGAGTTGGGTTCGTTCATATTTGTGTGTTTAGTGTTAATACAATATTGTTTAGTATAAAAAGAACTGATAAGTAAATCATAGAAACGTTTATTAATTGTAAGTTTAATGACAATAAACAAAACAAAATAATGTCGAACAGCAAAGACTTTACCGGAAAAGTTGTGGTAATAACGGGTTCGAGTTCTGGCATCGGAGCTAAAGCTGCTGAAGACTTTGCCAAATATGGAGCACAGGTTGTTATTACTGGTCGTAATGAAAAGAATCTGTCAGAAGTGGGACAGAATTGTTTGAAAGTCTCTCTAAAAGGATTGAAACCTCTGGAAGTGGTCGCAGACGTCAGTAAAGAAGAGGACTGTAATCGACTCATAGATTCTACGATTAAGGCTTTCGGAAGACTCGATGTTTTAGTAAACAACGCGGGCTCTGGAGTTAACAGTTCTTTAGATGATCCGGATATTATGAAAAAGTTTGATCAAATGATTGGAGTCAACTTAAAACCCGTCGTTTATTTGACTTATCTTTCGGTAAAACATTTGGAGAAAACAAAAGGAAATATAATTAATATTTCGAGTGTCGTTGGAATGAAACCGGTTCGTAGTATTTAAATAAATGATCTAGATAATCAATTCCTGTACAAACAATAGATCCCTTCAATGTTTCACTATGGGATGGCTAAGTGTGCCCTCGACTACTTCACCAAATGTGCAGCTCTTGAATTGGGGTCGAAAGGAATTCGTGTGAATGTTGTTAAGTAAGTTTTACTCAAAAATTAATTTTGTTTTATTTGAATTGTTTTTAATGAAATGTAAGTCCGGCCGGAGTTCGCACTAATTTTATGACAGCAATGGGTATCGACAAACAAAAAGCAGAACAAATGTTTGAAATGGCAGAGAAGATATACCCTATAGGAAGAAGTGGCACCACCCAAGATATTTCAAATTATATATTATTCTTGGCTTCAGATGAATGTTCCTGGGTAACTGGCATTAATTTGCTTGGTGACGGAGGATTAATCAACGCACCGCTACCTAAGTTTGATATTAATAAAGAATAATTAAGTATAATTTTTTTAATATTTTAATTCTTGGTAATCAAATAAAATAAATCCTTGTTTATTTTTATTTTCTAAATAACTTTTTATTATATAATAAATATTTTACGGTTTATAATATAAAAGTTATTAAATAAAATTTAAAGACATCAGAAGTATTGTTTCTTTTTATAATTATTTGTTTTTTAATTCATTAATAAATTTTCCAAGGTAAATTGTAAATTCTACATATTTCTTGGTGAATTTCTCAATATGTTTATACCAATATTCTTGGTAATTTTATTTAAAATAAATATCGACTTAAAGTTTAAATAATTTAAAAATAAAATAACTATTAATAAAATCATTTTAATAAAACATTGTTTTAATTAAATAAAAGTAAAATTATTATATAAGAGCACATGTACTTATCCAGAGTTAGTTCATTCATTTAATATTTTCTAATCTGCTTATTAATTGTTTCGCCGGTAAACCATGGTAACGATATGAATAGTGACCTTGGTAAAGTATATGAGTTAAGTCAACGTATATAAAGAAAATATTCTTTGAAATGTTTGTTGTCTTAAATTAAAAGACTTATTAAACATTTGTTTATATAAAATGTCAAACAGTAAAGACTTTACCGGAAAAGTTGTGATAATAACGGGTTCGAGTTCTGGTATCGGAGCCTCCGCTGCAGAAGCCTTTGCTAAATATGGAGCACAAGTTGTTATCACTGGTCGTAATGCAAAGAATCTGTCAGAAGTGGGAGAAAAGTGTTTGAAAGTCTCTCCGAAAGTATTAAAACCTCTGGAAGTGGTCGCAGACATCACCAATGAAGAGGACTGTAAGCAAATCATTGACTTAACCATTGATTCCTTTAGAAAACTTGATATTTTGGTGAACAACGCGGGCGCAGCCATTAATACCTTGATATCAGATCCAGACGTTTTAAAGAGTTTCGATGATATGATTCGTCTTAACTTACGATCAGTCGTTCAGTTGACTCATCTTTCTGTCAAACATTTGGAGAAAACTAAAGGAAATATAATAAACGTGTCGTCTATGGGAAGTCATAAACCAGTAAATATATAATGCCTTAATTCTATTATCATATTATTCTTACCCCGATAACTATCTTTTATTATTAACCAAGTTCACAAATCTTCCCTTCTATCGGGTGGCTAAATGTTGTTTGGATTTCTTTTCAAAATGTGCTGCCTTAGAGTTGGGTCCAAAGGGTATTCGAGTCAATACAGTTAAGTAAGTTTTATTAAAAAATATAAAAGTTTATTATAAAACTTCTTTACTTAATGTCAGTCCCGGAGGAGTTCTCACAAACTTTGTGTCTGCGATGGGCGCCGACCAAAGCACTAGTGATCACATTTTCCAACAAATGGCTAAACTCTATCCTTTGGGACGGAATGGCACCCCAGAAGAAGTTGCTGGATACATACTCTTTCTAGCCTCTGATGAATGTTCCTGGGTTACTGGCATTAATTTTATATGTGATGGGGGACTACTTAATTCTCCTAGACCAAACACACAACTATCTGATAATGTTTCTGAATGATAATCAATGTAAATTCAATTAATATAATCTTTATAATTAATGATCTTGCTTAAAAAGTTTTTGTTTAATTTAATTCAATTTTAAATTTTAATCATAAGATTAACACTCATTGAAAATATGATTTATTTATTAATAAATAGTATTTTAAGTAATTATTGTTAATTAAATTTTTTCAAAATAAAAGTAATTAAGAGTAATAAAGAATAGAACGTCCTTCTGGTTTGTGACCTTGGTTAGTAGTGTTTTAAAACAAAATTTTAACATTTATTGAATTTTTAGAGTTTTTAAAACATTAAAAATCGAAATAATGTCGAATAGCAAAGACTTTACCGGAAAAGTTGTGGTTTTACTTCTGGGTTCGAGTTCTGTCATCTGAGCCAAAGCTGAAGAAGACTTTAAATTTCAATTTTATACTGTTTTATCTTGCTATTAAATTTTACCATATTTAAATACTAACAAGATTTAGCTTTATTCAATTATCAAGGTAATTAATTTTGACTATTTTTCAAAGAATTGTGCTTGATAAAATACGAAAATCTTGTTTATAATACAAAAACTGCTCAAACATTTAATGAATACACGAATGAATAAATATTTAATATTTTAATTCTAATATAATCATGTTCCTTCTGATAAATAAAGTAACCTTGTTGAGTTCATTTCACAGAATTTATGTATTGTTTATCCTCTAATGAGAGTAAGGGTGCGGTCATCAGCTCAGAGTCTATTTTAATAATCTATTATTTATGCTTAAAATAATAGATTTTGTCTATAAATTTATGTTTGATTTGAATACAAATCACTCTTTTATTCATCAAAAATGTATTAATTATTTCAAGAGTACTGCAAAAATAAGCTAGTACATTTATTAATAGTACAATAGTCTATTTAAGTTATCAAACAATGAATGAAGTAAACAAGCATGATTAATTTTATATTAAAGTTCGATTTTAGGAAATTCTTGAGGAAAATGATCGGAGAAAGGGTCAAGACCTTGTGGGTGTTGAGGCTCTTCATTCATGATTTCCTCCAGAGTTTTCTCCGGTCTTTTCCATGTTTTTAAGTCGAGTTCATACCAATCGATGTCGTCGGGTATACCCAAAGTGTCGTATAAATCAGGGTTTGATTTCATGTCTTTTTCAATCTCTGCCGTCAAATCAATTCTTTGCCCAAAGTCAGGCTTTTCACCAAGGTCTATTGTTTGCACTGACACCTTCAAAATACATAAAACTATTATAATGTGAAAGGACATTTTATTGTACTTGTTAGAACACTTAAAATCATAAAATGGAAGATTAGTGTTGAAAGCACCTAGTTATAAATTTTAAGTACAATAGATATAGATTTAAGTTAAGCTGTGCTGGCTCTTTTTGATTGGTAACTCACATCTGTGCTGGCTAATTTAATTTAATGAGTGGTGAATTTATTTCTAGAAAATGTAATTGAGCATGTTTTTAATTTATATTAGAAGCCTATTATCAAGGTAATTTATTTAGATCTTCTAGATAAATATATTCTATAAATAAGTTAGATAAATTAGCAAGCAAATCCAGACAAATAAATTATATTTAATGAAAGTGTCTCCTAAAGAACAGCACAAATAAAAGTCATTTTTCCACTAAAGACGAGACAATTATCGGATATTTAATTAAAACTTAAATCAAATGAAAATATTATTTAATTGTTTTGTTTTTTATTCCATTTTATTAAACATTTTTATTATAATTACTAAACATTTGTTATAATTATAATAATTTGCTAAAAAATTATTGATTTAATAATTATATGTAATAGTATTGAGAAAAAAATTTGCACGAAGTAGTAAAATTTGTTACAAGCTTATTTACAATCCAGTGGTTCATAGTTAATCGAATGAACTTGCAAATTATTCCTGATTAAAGTGGATATTCATTAATATGTGTTTTTGTTCTTTAGTCTCATTTTAATGGCGAAGTATTTCATTATTATATCTGTTTTTTTAGAGGAATTAATGCCTGTTTTGGGATTCATTTATTTAATGTCTATTCTCTTAACGATTCTTAACCCCTATTAAGAACCCTAACTGTTAGTACAGTTACTAATGAGAGGTCTGTGTCTACTGAGCCGTTCATTTTCTGAGCCATATCTCCATTAATGCGTAAAATTGTTTCAACAAATTATGATTATTCTGTTCATAAGGTTCTGATTTCTCTCTATTATTAGAAAAATTATTTTCTAAACAATTTTGATTTAAGAGAAAATAAGTCCTTATTATCATTGAGACCAAACTCTATGTCTTTTCTGTTAAAAGACATTAAACTGAAAGAGTTGTATGTGTTTTGTTATTTTCTATGAAATAAGTAATTTGTTTAACTCTTATTCAGATATCAATATTTTCCACTAAAACTATTATTCATTTAAATCAATATATTATTAATGAAATAAACAAAAAATATCCTCAAATAATCTAAACTCTTATAACTAGCGATGATTTTTCAGCCAAATTCGTGAGTACGTTATATCATATAACTCATATAACATGAGTAAGCACATAAAACATACTCATTTATAACATTATTATGATGAGTAAGGATAGTTGTGATACAAAACGAACTTTTGCTAATTAAATGTAGACAAAAAATTATTGAAAGAGGGTAAAAATATTGATAAAAGGAGTAATATTTGAAAATAAACTTAGTTAATGCATATAATTGGTCAGTATATTCATTAAGTATAATGAGATGTTTTCACTCCCTTTTGGCTGAAAAATTATCGCAAAAAAAATTAGAATTTGAATTTTTTTTTGAAAATTACATTTAAATTGCGGTCGAATTATAATTAATGCAATTATTTAACAACAATTCAAATGTTAAAAATAACTTTTCTCATATGTTTTATAATAAATAAACAAAGGCTCAAGGTTAAATATATGTTGAACCTTGAGAGTAGAGAATAGAAAATGTTTCCATGAGAGTCACTACAAAAGTTTATAAAACATTTCAATTATTAATACTTTTGTCAGATATTAAGAAATCTCTGTTAAGTAAAAGTATTCTTTACTTAATTTTGAATTTAATTTCTACATATTAAACTAGTACATTTAATTTTAAGTGTAATATTACTTAAAAATGCCAATTGATTTATATATGATCAAGTACAGTTTGCCGAGTCGGGCTGTTCTCATGACTGCCAGACATTTGAATATTGATGTCAACATAAAAACCGTTGACTTAAGCCAAGGGGAACAACATAACCCGGAATATAAGAAAGTAAGTTTCATAAATCATTAATAATACTAAATATGATTACATTAATTAACATTTATGTTAACATTAATTTACATTATGAACATTAATTAACTAAATATTGTAAATCAGATCAATCCTTGCGGTACTGTTCCGGCCATAAATGACAACGGATTCATTCTATGGGAGAGTAGAGCTATAATGCAATACTTGTGCAACAAATACGCTCCGGACAGTACTCTTTACCCAAAAGATCCAAAGGAAAGAGCCTTGGTCGATCGTTGGCTAAATTTTGACATGAACCTTTTCTCTCTAATGAAAGAAGCCTTGGTATAGCATTGATATGTTTAAGCATGTTAATTGATGTAACTTTTAATAAAGGGAAAGACAATATTCACTGGAATACCGGCTTCAGAACAGGCAATGAAGGCATTCACTGATAACCTTAAACTTTTGGATCAATTAATTGGTGACAATAAGTATTTAGTGTCCAATCATTTGACAATCGCTGATCTATCGGTACTTCAAAGTACTTTGTTTTTGGTGTCGAACGAAACTTATCTCTCAGATTATCCCAATTGGAACCGATGGCGAACACAACTGGTTTCAGAACTGCCATATTTTAATGAGATAAACAACATTGAGCAAGATGAAATTACTGAATTTATTAATAGAATGAAAGAAAATATGGCCAAACGATCTGCTAAATAGTTGTTTAACTAATTTCTTTAAAATAAACATCATTTTGAAGATATTTTTATGTTTGTACTTGAACTATTAAAATTCATTTTTATTTTAATAAATTAGCCTAACTGTTATTTTATCTAGATAGTTTTGTTTTGTAGTTTAATTGATAATATTTTTTTTAAGTTTTATTAACAAATCATTAATAATTAAAATCGAATTAAAAATAAGTGATTGACAACAAAACAATAGTTAAGATATAATATAAAGGTATAAATATACAAATTATCATGCCAGAATAGACTTTAAGGCAAGTTAATTAATTTTAAATTAGATTTCTTTAGCAAGAAGACCTAGCAACACGAACTTATATAATTTTAAACCAATAACTTTTCGACAATTCATTTGAATTGTTGTAATTGTTTGACATTGACTTCATTATACACTTCATTATTCTCTGGTTCTTATCTAAAGTCAATTTTGATTAAATTATTTATTTTTTCTCAGATATATTACTCTTAACAGACGTTTCTATTGAAAATTAGTTTGGGTTTATTTATTAAATTTCTGGGAACTTAATGTTAACAAGGAAATTTATTATTTAAGAAAAAAATTTATTATTGAGCTAGAATACCAGGAATTAAATTTCTTTATAGAAATTCCATTAAGTAAAAAACCTTTTTCTAAATTTGCAATCTCAAATGAGCTCAAAGGTGTATCTTGATAATATTTAGCACTTAAAATAATTTATTTGTTTCACTAATTTTATGAAAGAGAAATAAATGTAAGAATTAGGAGTATTTACAACCTTAAAGTTAGGATGACCATATCTTCACTTTTTGCCTGGAATCTTCACGTATAGGTTCTTAATAAGAGACCCAGGAGTGTATCTGACAAAAAGTTTAAAACCTTCAGTTTAAATAATATATGAATTTAAATAACAATTTTCCATTACTATAAGTAATAATAATATTTAATATAACTAATTATACGTCAAATAAATTATTTTTAAGATTTAACTTAAAATATTTAGTTTTTGTTTGTCTTTTAATTTTTATGAATAATTTATTAAATTTATATTAAAAATCTAAATATTATTAGTATTTAAATTTAGAGTTGAATTTTTGATAAGAAGCGAAACATTAAAAACCCATCCCTAGGATTCTCCGGTTTATGTTTATAAATATCTCAAGAATTTCATGTGTGGTAACACTACTTTTAATTCATATCAATATAAACGTAGTCTTATATATTGTTTCGCTTTAATATTATTTTATATTAAAAGAAATAATTTAATTTGTATTAGCTATAAGAGGGTGACATTTACTCAATCACTAAATGTTATTCTGTGCTTTAGTTTATACGGTTTTATCTTTTAATTGTTTGTTAATCTAAACCTAAATTTTAATCTAAATTTAGGCACTTATTTTACATTATTTATCTTGATTAATTATTTGTTATATTCATTGATTAATTTCACACTAAAGTTTAATTTATATATTTTTGCCTTGTTCAATTTGCCAAACTTTTTGTGAAGATGGGAATCGAGATATACTTGATCAAATATAGCCCTCCCTGTAGGGCTGTTCTCATGACTGCCAAAGAACTAAATATTGATTTGGATATTAAAACAATTGATTTGAGTGAAGGCCAACACTTAAACGAAGATTATTTAAAGGTATTTTGATGAGCTATAATGATCTTGGTATTTTAAATAAACGATACCTTTTATTTTTAGATCAACCCTGCTCATACTGTCCCAACAATAGATGACAATGGATTTATTTTATGGGAGAGCAGAGCCATAATGCAATACTTGTGCAACAAATACGCTCCGGACAGTACTCTTTACCCAAAAGATGCCAAACAACGAGCACTGGTCGACCGATGGCTTAATTTTGATTTGAGTCTATTCAGTAGTATGAGAGAGGCCTTGGTACTTGATTAACCATGTTCATTTTTGAGTATATTATTTGTTTGTATGTTTAGGCAAAACCTATGTTCGGACTGAAAGCAACCGAACAATCAGTGAAGGCATTCACTGATAACTTTAAACTTTTGGATCAATTAATTGGTGACAATAAGTATTTAGTGTCCAATCATTTGACAATCGCTGATCTGTCGATATTGGCCACCACTTCCGGTATGTTTAGTATGGCCAGAGATTTAGAGCCGTTCCCTAACTTTAAGAGATGGGCGTTAAAACTAAAATCGACTCTCAATTATTACGATGAGATCAACACATTTGGCCAAGATGAGTTTATGGCTTTTGTTCAAAAAATGAAACAATTTATAATGAGCAAAGCTAGTGGTAATGTTTAGCATGGTAAAATGATGCCATGCTCATTTATTTAAAAAATTTCAACGAATGTATCAATTTATTAAAGTTGACTTATAATTAATAAATAATAATAAATTATTAGTAATCATTAATAATAATTAAAATTAGTATCCAATTCCTAATTTAGCAGGTTCAGATTTTGTTACTCAATTAGTTAATCGATTGAGTGCTATATTTGAAGTTTATTTTGAATGAAATATTCTAATTCTTGTGAAAAATGTTAAGCTTGGTTCTTTAATTAAACGAAACTTGTTTAATGAACTTTTAAAGTTATCTAAGCTTCTTATTGCTGAAAATGATCTATCTCAATTTTAATTTAAATAATTTCCTTTACAGTTCATTGAATTGTAGTTAAATGATCTAGGTTTGATTTTTATTTGCAAATATTTTTGCCATATTTTGACTTAAATGACAGAATATCTTCATTTGAAATGATAATTGACAGCACTTAAGGCCTTAGTGTGGGCTCACATCCATTCCAGTGATATCTATCATAAAAGTGATGTCTTAAGAGAAATGTAAATATTATTGATTTCATTTCATACAAATATATTGATTAACAAAACATTCAAATGTTTCCACACAAAAATCAAATGTATTTATTCAGTAGGAAATGGGATTATTTTTAGATATTTTATATTAGCTTTTATATTAGCCTGGTTAAATTGATTTTATATTTGAATAGTCAAATGTTGCATGTTCGCATTATATGAAAATTTGTGTCATTTCCTTAACTATTGAATGACTCAGAATATTTTGAAATGAATTTACATAAATATTATATTAAAATTCTTTTTGAATCAGTCATTTGTATTAAAAAACAGTGGCATTTATGGTGTGTTTGAGAGGCCTTCACTTGTCGTGAATAGTACTATCATTTTTTTGACAATAAATCTGAGGCTTTAGTGCACTCAAAGTGCAAAACATTTAAATAAATACAGGATTTCAGTTAAGTTTCATTTCGTTTCATCAGTAATAGAGGGCTTTCGTTGTGTTTTATCAAAATAACCTTGAACATATATTTGATAAAAAAAAGAAAAGATTAGTCACTCTCTTCAAAAAACTGGTATTTATTTGAGTGGAGAAACAGATTTGGTTTTATAACAATTTTTTGAAAGTTTTGGAAACAAAAGTTTTTACAAAAACTATAATAAAATGACAATTGATATCTATTTAATGCGTTTGAGCCCTCCCTGTCGTGCAGTACTTATGACTGCCAAACAGCTCAACATTGATTTGAATGAGAAGACAATTGATCTTGGTGAATCTGAACATTTAAAAGAGGATTATCTGAAGGTTTGCTAAAATTCAATTAATTTGTATTTATATTTGTATTTATGTTATGTTTAGATGAACCCTGCTCATTGTGTGCCCACCATTAATGACGATGGATTTATTCTTTGGGAGAGTCGGGCTATAATGCAATACCTGTGCAATAAGTACGCGCCCGACAGTTCTCTTTACCCGAAAGATCCAAAGAAGAGGGCAATTGTTGACCGTTGGCTCAACTTTGATATGTCGTTAATGACTTCTCAAAGGGAAGGAGTGGTTAGTATGAATCTCCATGCTTCTTTATTTTAATAATGATATTTGTTAAAAGTTTACCAAGGTCTTTACTGGTGTGGATCCACCGGAAGATAAGGTGAACGCCTATAAAAACAATCTGAAACTTATGGACCAATTAATCGGTGATAACAAGTATTTAACGGGTAATGAGTTGACGATCGCAGACCTCTCAGTGTTGGCCACCACTTGTCTAATAGAAATGTTGGGTTTCGATGCCTCTGAATACTCTAATTTTAGTCGATGGATATCTGGTCTGAAGTCAGAACTGCCGTATTATGAAGAGATTAATGTATTCGAAAAGGATTATCTCATGGCTTATATCGAAAAAGTAAAGGCAAGACTTCAACAACAAAAGCAAAACCAATAGATTTGACTTTTATTTGTCATAAAATGTTTCTATTCTTAAATTTTTAGTGAAATCTTTTTTTTTCAATGAAATCTATTAAATATTTTTTCATTTGATTTTAATTAAATTTCCTTGTTCATCTTTAAAGTTAAACCTTGAATCTTATATTAAGAAATAACAATAAACTATCTTAATTTAAGTGAAAATATAATTGCAGTGATTGTGAGTTGCAGTAAAATAATGTAATTAAAATTAGGAATAACCAAAAAACTTGACTTTAAGAGATTCACGAGAGTCGAGTATTTTGGGAAAACCTCGAGAGACCTTCTCCATAGACGTAATGTTAAATTTTAAAGATTGAAAGAATATTGCCCAAATTATGTTCCTAGGGAGTATTACGGAATACCCCTATTGGCTATCCCTGTTTAACCGATATTTTAAAATACAATTTAAGCTTTTCTACGGTCTCTGATAACAACTAAGCCTTGAAAATCAATGTCTAAAAAAT
The DNA here is from genome assembly GCA_034695785.1 of Galumna obvia. Lineage (NCBI taxonomy): Eukaryota > Metazoa > Arthropoda > Arachnida > Sarcoptiformes > Galumnidae > Galumna > Galumna obvia. The sequence goes on along the minus strand of JAQFZM010001077.1, from coordinate 7,448 downwards.
TCCCAAAACAACTGTACGTTTATAGCCATCAAAATAATAATCTTTTTGTCAAAACCTTCATTAAATTATACATAAAAGTGGTGGGCGTTTTTTTTCCTAGTTCTAATTTTCAGTTTTGTTATTGAGTTATATTATGTTAAGAGTAAATTATATATGTTGCACAAATATTAATGTAATAAGCAAGGGAGAACTATGGAATCGATTCTATTGTTCTATGACTTATATTTTCGTTTGGCATTGACAATGGCATAACCCCTTGGTATTTATTGAAATTGCAATTCATATAAAAATTTTTTATTAATAATTATTTTAATTAAATGTGAGGTTTATGTCAATTTGTTTTGTTAGTACTAACCGTTTGGTATATAAAAGAATTGAATTCTAATCCATAATAAATATTATTCGACTTTTGTTTATTCAGAATACAAAAGAGGTATTTATTTATTCAAGTTTTTAAAAAACAATTAATTTTTAAAACTGTTTTATTGGAAATTTTGTAGAATTTCTTCACAAAAATCTACAAAAATGTCGATTACTATCTATTGTTCAAAACTGAGTCCTTTTTGTAAAGCAGTATTAATGACAACCAAAGAGATAAAAATTGAAATGAATGTGAAAACCTTTTACCTAAATGAAGATCAGGACTTAAAACCAGAATTTTTAAAGGTTTGAATATTTAAGAATATTCTTATTAAAACTTTTATGTTTAAAATTACTCATACTTGCATTTAAATATTAGATGAACCCTGCTTATTGTGTGCCCAACATTGATGACAATGGTTCCATTCTTAGAAAGATTAGTCAATTAGAAATGGATTACACTATGGGTTATATCGAAAAAGTAAAGACCACAACTTCTGCAACAAAAACAAAACCAATAGACCTGAGTCTCGAATATCATATAAATAAAGTATTGCCTTAAAGTAAATACAAATTAAATGAAAATTAACTTAAAAATTATTTATTAAAACATATTAACAATACTTTTAAATTTTAATTGAATTATATTTAAACATATATTTTTTCTAGTTGAATTTATTAATTTATGAGAGTTGCTAAAAAAGAGGTATTAACGTTATTAAACTAATCGTTATTTAAGACTTCCCTGTAATTGGAGTCAAATTATTATTATTTTTTTAATAATTTAATAAAATTTTAATTAAATATCATTAGAAACGGTATTAAATTTTTATTGACGACATGTTGTCCTGGGCATTTGTATTGTTTACTATTCTTAGTTTTAGTATACAGGTAAATTTTAACCAAGATCATTTTAATAAACTTTATTCAAAATAATATTCAAAAAATATTTTAATAAAATAATTTAAATAATTAGTTTTAAATTGTATTTAACACTAAGTCTTTGATTATAGAGAAACACTTCTGAACAAAACAACGATAGAATTGAAACAATTGAAGGTAAATATTAAATTGTAGTTAATTCATGTTTTAATTACATATAAATATTAAGTCAATTAAATGTCATTCATATAAAGTTAGTTTTATAGATCATTTTTGTAATAAGGGTTATTTTTGTAATTATGAAAAACTGTAATAAGTGAACAAGGTATATTTTAAAACAAAAGAGTAAAATTGTAAGAGAGGCCAATAGACGGACTAAATATTATTGAATACAACAATAGTTAATCGATAATTAACTTTAAGATTATATTGTTTATTAAGCGCTCATTTCTATCATAAAAATTTACTAAAAATAGTTAATTGAAGTTAAAACAGAAGTATTTAATAATAAAATTAAAATCATTTTATATTTTTAATCTAAAAATTAGAAAAAAAAAGTTTTAGAGACTTTTGTTAATCAGTTAGACTTTATTTAATAAAAGATATTTCAATACATAAGTGTAATCATTGAATGAATAAATTTAATAATAAGTAGTTTTTCTAATATAAGTTTATTAAACATTTAATGAATTTTTAATTAATTCTTTGCGTCAACTTTTAATTAATGAGTTTTTAATTGAATTTCTTTTTTAAGATCAAAATGTCCATATTGACCCAGCTCAATTAGGTATATTTATGTTTAAGAAAATGCTTATATTGTTTAATAAAATGTTTTTACATATTTTTAAATAAAGAATTGGAATTACTTGACTTCGCCCGACATTATAAAAGTGATGTAGAAAATGCAAAATGGAGAACTAACTGGTTGAAAGTGGTGAAGTACACTCATGAAATGATAGAAATTAACATAGACGAACTTAAAGCTAACAAGACAGAATTTATTCAAGAGTTAGAGGAGACATTAAAATATGTGGAAACAATCAAGGATACATTATTGAAATACAAATCAGAGACAACTTTAGGCCATATCTTTTTAGGACTCTATCGAGAGTTTATTCATCAAATGGAATCCATTATTTACGAACAGTTGGACATTGTCCATGGTAAGCCTCATAAAGAGTTGATTATGGAGAATTTCAATGTCATTTTATTGAATTACATGGATAACATTCGACAATATGTCGTAAACCAAATTATGGTTAATAATCGCGATATTAATGACATTACAATGAATTTGAGGGAATACTTCACAATAAACAAACAATTTCTGAATGAAGTCGTTTCAATTGATTCACCCAATCTATTGAGTGGAGACATTTATGACGGAATTCGTTTGTTGATTACCTATGGGTTTGCATTTACCTCTTCTTTCTTGGATATGAATTTTAATTTCATTGTTTAAGAATTTTGTATAAATAGAGTGAAAAAATGTACTTTTATTTAAAAAATTGATTAATACTTATCTATTTTTACCAATTTAATTAGTTTACCAAGCTCTTTTTTCGATTATTCAATAAAGATCTTAAAAAGTTTGCAAATAATTTTAAAGTGAATTTTATCTGATTTTATTTATTTTAATTTGTGCATTCTTTAATAAAATGATCTTGCCAACCATATATCTATTTACTAGTTAGTTATAAATTCATTATTTGAGAATAACTGTATTCTTGGTGTAATCATAGAAATTTTATTAAGAATACTTACATTTACTTGCTATTATTTAAATGTTTGTATAAAATGGTCTTGGTCATTCTTTGTCAATATAAATAAAGTCTATGAAATAAGTTTTTTGTATAAAATATTATAAGTGATTGCATTGCAGTAACTTTGGACTTTTAATCAAGATACGTCTACCTTTAAAACTCGTTTGATACTCGTTTATAAAATTGAACTTGATCAATTATATGAATAATTTTAGAGAATATCATAACAGTTTTCCTGTCCTTAAGAATAATAAATGAATCGATTTATTAAATAATATACCGGAAGATTTTGTAACAAGTTTACTTAAAGTAGACAACTAATAAATACAGAATATCTTCTTATCAATATATGTATCTTTATATGGATGACATTCATTAGAGTGCAAAAGTACTCCTGGTATTTATGGTAAGGCTTAGTTTTTTTGTTTTTCTTTTTATTTATCAAAATTCTTATGACAATTATCTATAAATTGAGTAAAAATTAATAATATAATTATATTTTGTTAATTATATTTGAATAAATATAATTCATTATTTATTTTGAAAATTAAAATCAATTAGAATTTGTGGCAAAAAATGTCAATTGATATCTACTCAATGCGAATAAGCGGTCCCTGTAGGGCAGTACTTATGACCGCCAAATACCTTAATATTGACCTCAACATAATATTGACTGATGTGACCAAGGGAGACCAATTTAAACCAGAATATCTACAGGTTAGTTTCTTTATGTTAAATCTTTATTCTAAAATATTTTGAAATATTTAGATGAACCCTGCTCATACCATACCAACTATTGTTGACAATGGATTCGTTCTTTGGGAGAGTAGGGCTATAATGCAATACCTGTGCAATATGTACGCACCGGACAGTTCTCTTTATCCGAAAGATCCGAAAAATAGAGCAATTGTTGACCGTTGGCTCAATTTTGATATGTCTTTACTTATTTCTCAAAATCCAGTTTTGGTTAGTCTTTATTCTGTGCCACAATTTTTACATAAATTCATTTCTTAAAAGGTTATGAAGTATTTGTTAGGTATGGAACCGCCCGAAGACAAAGTAAAAGCTTATGAAAACAATTTAAAACTTTTGGATCAATTGATTGGTGACAATAGATTTCTTATGGGAAGTGAACTGACAATCGCTGACCTCTCAGTGTTGGCGTCAATTTGCTATCGACAACAGTTTGATTTAGATTTGAGTGATTACCCAAACGCTCAGCGCTGGTGGTCTTCATTAAAAGAGGAACTACCCTTTTATGATGAGATCAATACATTCAGTAAACAGGAATTGGATGTATTGCAGGACAATTGGAAGCGATTAATAATACCGAATCAAAATAAATAAATAATTTTTTAATTAAATTTCTTTTAAAATAAATATTTCATAAAATTTATTAAAACTAAGTTTTGTTTTAAAATAATAAATAATTTTGTTTAAAATCATTTAAGAAATGTTAATAAAAAAAGTTAATAGATTAGACTCAGTTAAACAAAGATAAATCTGTAAAATGTATAAAATATTTTTAATTAGAAGGGTTAGATTTATTTTTAAGTTGATAGGGAATGAGAATAACCACTTTCCATTAAAATACTTTTAAACTATTAAAATTTCATACATAAATTAATATATGATATATTATTCTTTAGATTAATAATTTTTTTGCCTAGTACATTTTTATTTATAGAAATATAAAAATTAGTAATAATTAATTAAATAGAATTCAAATAATAATTGGAGTTTTAATTAATTTACAAATAAATAAATGTTTGATTTAAAACCATAGACCAAACATTTCATTGGAAACTAAATATCAGCGATAAGTGTCGTTAAGTTTAATATTATTTAATATTATAAATCCAATGTCTGATAAAATTCAAGGCCTTAGAGTAAAGGTATTCGAAATACAGATAATTACATAACAGGTTTAGGATACCATTCCTTTAAAAGTGAAACACTCTCTGAATTGAAAACAATTTTCGTTTGCTTTTTGTGAAACTGTTTTCAAAGTTTTATCGAAACAATGGTTGTCGACATCTATTCTATGAGAGCAAGTGGTCCGGCCAGGGTTGTACTCATGACTGTCAAACAGTTAAATATTCCGCATAATATCAAAAATGTGGACCTGACTCTAAACGAACAAATGAATCCTGATTTTGTCAAGGTAAGTTTTAAGGAAATCAAATATAATTATGAGTCTAATATAATTGATATATAGATGAACCCTGCTCATTGTGTGCCTACTATTAATGACAACGGATTTGTTCTTTGGGAGAGTCGGGCTGTAATGCAATACCTGTGCAATCAATACGCGCCCAACAGTTCTCTTTACCCGAAAGACTCGAAGAAGAGGGCAATAGTTGACCGTTGGCTCAACTTTGATATGTCACTCCTATCCTCACAACCACCTGTGTTTGTAAGTAATCATTAGTCTATTCTGTGTCCCATTAATTAATACATCCAATCATTAGATGAGAAAACCCTTCATAGATGTGGATCCACTCGAAGACAAAGTAAATACTTATGAAAACAATTTAAAACTTTTGGATCAATTGATTGGTGACAACAAATATATTACGGGAAATAAACTGACAATCGCTGACCTCTCAGTGTTGGCCACATTATCGTATCGAGGAATTGCTTCTGTTGTTGATCAAGAAATACCGGATGACTACCCAAATATCAATAGGTGGAGGTCGGCACTGAAAAAGGAGTTACCATATTATGATGAGATCAATGTTTTCACTAAAGAAGAATTTGAAGAAATGATGGCAAAAATGAAGGCCAAACTGACGGCACAACAACAGAAAAAGTGAATTTTAAAATATATTTTAATTAAAAAGATTTTTTATTTTTTGTGGAAATAAATTGTTTAGAAATCATATAAATTAATTTTTGCATCAGGATAATTTACAAATTAACAAGCATAAATTTAAAGTGTTTTATTTTCAATTACAATTAGGTTTTAATTTTTATCAATCACCCGAGAAGTTCAATATAAAGTGTATATTATACATTATTTTTATCAACAATATTATCAAGTAAATTTGTTATAAAAATTTCAAGTTTAGTAAATCTTTCAAATGTTATATTTGTTCTAGTATATTTATTAGGTACCACTTTAAAAGTTGTTATCTCACAATGACTTTAATTAAAAGCATTTCGAGTCCCTCTTATAATGAATTATTTTTAAAAAAACTGATTCTTTTGTAAATAATTTTGATATTATTATGTAGCGATTGGACGCATAAAAGAAAACTTTTCTGAAAAATGAACTATAGCAAAAATTGTATAAGTGGCCATACAAATTGTATGTATGGTAAAACAGCATTTGTATTATACATTGTATTATACATGTATAATACAAAATGAAAATAAAACCTTTGTATTTTCCCAAACCTAATAAAGTACAATTTTTCAATACTTAAAAATGTAATTCTTGTGTTTGAAAAAACTTAACGATTTCGCAAATATTTTCAAATTGTTTTTGAGAAAAATAACATTTAATTAATTGAAAGTCTTTTAAGTTTTCAAAGTTCATCGGAAAAGATGATATCAATACAAACGTCGTCTAAACAACAGTTTTTTAAAACAAAAACTTGAATTCGTTGACAAATGAACTCAATTTTGACAAAAATGATTCCCAATGTTTTGCAAATATCCCTAATTTTTAATTCATGAATCGCATAACTTATAAACTTTTCCGAATAGGAATGGGTTAGAGTTGACCTAACTTTCAATACCCTATGAATACAATAAGAAAATTGTTTGGAGACTGAGAGCCAACGAAACAAATCTTCTAAAGAATTGTATTCAATGACTTCCATAAGACTGTAGTCATCCATAACTCGATTTCTTTTAATTCTTTTCCTCCACTGAAGACAACAACAAAAACTTAGACAATATTTTATTGATGACAAAATTTGACTCTTTTTTATTATTAACTTTTAAAATCTGTTTATTAAATGATATAAAATTTAACGGAAACTAATGGATGACAACAATTCAATATTTAATCATTTGAGTAAAGCATTATTTGTTTTACTCATAGATTGAGTAAAACTTAATTAAAAATTAATTTATTTTTACACTAAATGAGTATAACATTTCCATTGAGTTCTTTCCAATGACTTCGAATAAGACATCGTCTAAATGACATTTATTTAATACTAATTTTCTAATTCGTTGACATTTGAACCCAATCTTTACTAATCGAAGTCTAAAATTTTTGATGGAATGGTTTTTCTTTTGTTGTCGAAACCAAATGGCGTTCGGATCAGAGTTTTTGTGTTTAGAAAAGCCGAGACTCAGAGTTTTCTTAGTTTTCAAAACACTTTGAATGCATTCATAAAACTGTTTGGAAACCAAAAGACAACGAAAGAGATGTTTACAGTCGATGTACTCAAACACATCCATCAAAATGTAATCATTGAGTATACGATT
>JAQFZM010001076.1:0-21296 GCA_034695785.1 Galumna obvia | reverse complement strand
TACTAATGCTTGAAGTTAGCGTCTTTTCACTAGGGCAACAGCGTCCTAACGACCTGTGTTAGAGACGGCAATCATTGGATATGAGTGATGCCAAGGTATTGCTGTGAGGCTTAAAATTGATCTTGTTAAATATTTCTATCAATATTTTTTAAACCTACCCAGAGCAAATTGGATATCTTTAGTTTATTAGTTGAATATATAAAAGAAATATATATGTTTTATATATATTTTTCATGAAAAATGAACTTACCAAGGCAAAATAAAATAAATTTAAAGTAAAATAAATTTTTCATCTTGTTCATTTTTGTGTTAATTAGTTTGGAATAACTCTCTGTTTTAAAATTTTTATTGAATTTATTTTGAATTTTTATAACATTTTACCTAGCTATAATGTGAACTACTTAAATATTTTTAATATGATCTAGATTCTTTTATTTAGGTTTAATTATGGTTGGCATATGTGATCAAGTTTATAATTAGAATTAATATTTGATCTAGGGCAGAATAAAATATTAAATAGTTTTCATTCTTAAATTTACAATACTAGAGTTATATAACCTAGGCAATTTGTATGATCTTGGTTATATCTGGTTATAAACAAATTATTTCCATTCAATCATTAATAATTAGTAATTATTAATTACAAATTAGTTTTAATCTATAGATAAAAGATTAAATAAATAAAAAAGATTCAATGAATAGATTAAAGACACAAAACTAACATTAATTCATAGTTCGCAAAGTTTTTATTATAACTTATAATTTCAAATTGGAATTTCAGGCCCTTTTTCAGGCCCTTTTTATCTCAATCCTAAATACTATTACCAAGATAATTGAAAAATAAAACCCTTAATATTTTATTGAAATTCAAATGTTTCACCTTTGGTATACGTTGTATCATGATCAAACTCTATTAAAAAGGATCCTGACCAATGACTATCAAGTATTGTTCATATTTTCAAGCGCGCACTTTAAATATTCCGAATCTAACTTATAATTTATAACCTATAAGTTTTAACCTTTTAATTTGTAACCAAGGTAATAATTTTATATAAATTAAATAATAGTATTTCATTTATTTCAATCAATAATTGAATGATAATTTTATTATCTTGCATAATTCTTGGTAATTACCAAAGAATAAAACGTATTAAAAAACATTAAAAAATATTTGACCCAAAACTTTGTATTAAAATTTAAAGATTAAAACTTTTTATAATAATTAAATAACTTTTCTTAACATTTGTTTAACAGAATTTATAAAAATTAATTAAATACTATTTATGTATAAAATCTTATTTTTTAGTATTAAAAGAGATTTTATGCTCTTTTGGATTAAAGTCCAAAAATGTCACTTTTTTGGGATCGGGTTTTATATCTCCGCTGTAGTGAAGAACTATATCATAATCAGAGGTCTTTTGAATAAATCTGACCAAAACAAGGAAGAGATCGGCATAGGCTAACTTCTCTCCCAAACATATACGATGTCCGACACCGAAAGGTATGAAACCTTTGGGCCGTTTCTTAATATACTCTCCATTTTCTAAAAACCTTTCGGGTATAAACTCGTTACCGTTAGGCCAATACTTTTCCATATGCATAATATGTCCTTGGAATACAGTGATCGGAGTATCCTTAGGTATCGTATAATTGCCTAGGTAAAAACTAATTACTTAATAATAATAATATATAAATAACCCACCTAATTTACTGGTGTGAAGTGCCCTACGTATGACACTAAGGGGTAATATATTTCTTAATCTTAAAGTCTCTGATATGACAGCCATAACATAATGACAGCGTTCGCGGTCTTCATGTGTCGGAATTCTGTCCCCAATTTGGGTCTCTATTTCTTTTCTTAACTTCTTTAAGACATTCGGATAATAAGTCATAAAGAATACGATCCAACGCGTTGTCATCTGAGAGGTCTCATTGCCGGCAATGATTAGATCGAAGAGTACATAAGAAAGGTTCTCATCTGTGAAAAAAGAGTCCAACCCTTTGCCTTCTTTGAGTGCATCGTTTTTAGCACTAATAAGTGTATCGCAATAGTCTCTAACAATAGACTCGTTGTAGTCTTTGTAATGACTCTTAAACTCTCGTTTCAAGAATTCGTATTTTTCGGTATAAATAGAAATCAATTTATTGTAATCTTTTCGTTGAATTCTTCTTAATATAGGAATCATTTCCCACATATGAATCTTATTGTTTAATTCAGTCAACAAATCTCTCAGAGCATATTTCAATGATTTATATTCTGGGTCATCCAATTCATATCTGGTTAACATTTAATATAAGTGTTCATTGATAATATTTTATAATTAATAACTGACCTTTTTCCAAAAGCACTGGTCGTTGATATGTTTAGAAATGTACTGTAGATATAATCAAAGGGAACGAATGGTTTGTTGAGGCCTTCCTTTTGGATAATACTTTTAACGGTATAATCGACACAATCACTGATCAAATAAACCAATTTATCAGTCGTTGAATATTTCCTGAAAAACAATTCATTTAATTCTTTCCCATTGACTGACTTCTAGCAAAAGACATACACAGCGGCCGAATGCGCCACTTTTCTTATGGCCTCCCAATGATTGCCATAATCAACAAATGCAATGCCAGCACCTTGCTCATTTGTAAATAATGTTCCTTTAATTTTAGAATTAATAATTTATAGTCTTACACTTGTTTATATAAATGACCATGATAATAATATTTATAATAATATAGTTATTCATAAGACTTACTACAAATACAAGTGTCGGAACGGCCACCGAATTCTTTTTTTCCGCACAACTCTTGCGCTAAATTTACATCAGATATCAATACCAAAGGAGAGTTACCCAACCATACTGTACACAATGGGCCATATTTGTCGGCCACATTTTCTAGTTCATTTACCAAATGCTCTTTTGTTCCAAATAAGTCTATAATAATAATAATAATAATAATAAATTTTAGAATATAAACTTGATAAATTTATTTTACATTTAATATTTCCTAAGAATGGCAGAGGAAATGGTCCGGGCGGTAGACTATACACTTTCACATAAAACTTTATTAGTTTATATAAAATGAATGCAAATAAAGCCGTGAAAAGAGTGGTACGAATATCACTCGTTATCAGATTTAGAATTTCTTTTATTAAAAACATTGTCTGAAGAATGTCTGAAGAAAATGAAATTTCTTAAGGATAGTCGTAATATAAGTCTTTTATACCTTTCAGATTAAAGTGACCTTGTACATTTGATGCAATCAAATTTTAAAATAGTCATTTAGTAATACATATTAATCTTGCAAATAAAAAGTTCAGAACTGTGCATCTCCAAGGTCCTTAGTAAATTCTTTCTATAAGCATGTACATGTATTGCTCACATGATTTCGCACTCTTCCCATCACTGAAATATAGTATTTTATATTTTAATGATTGATTACTAAAATAATTGTATATTAAATGATAAACTAGTAATTTGCATAACTTACCTTGCAACTCATTATTATTACTTAATAGTTATTTTTTTTAAAATTATTTAACTATACTTTCAATAGTCGTTTGTTTATAAGAAAGGAATAAGGGTTGACACAACTTCTATAAAGTTATTATTAAAAAATATATAAAAAAACAAGGTTTGAGGCAAAGCCTATACTCTCTACATTTACGGGCATTTATTTTGATAATTTATTGCTAAAAAATTTAGTGGTTTTATTTTTCTTAATTCCTAAATACTTGAATTGATCAGATTAATTTAAGAGATATTTTTAATCAAATAGAATCATTATATTTCACAGTCTGTTTATAATAAGTTTCATAAATACCCAACGGATAAGATAACAGTATTTTATAGATTTTAGAGATAGTAATAAACAATAATGGTTTATGATATGCTTTCTCTATGCGGGTGAAAAATATTGATAATTGTCATAAAGTTCCATTACATTTATATTATATAAAGTAAAAATATCATGAGTTATAGTAGTTTTGAGAGTCACAGGAGTTGTAAAATCCATAGATCTGGGCTTCTCCAAGGTCCTTAGTATATTCTTTACATAAGCATGTACAAGTATTGCTCACATGATTTCGCACTCTTCCAATCACTGAAATATTATTTCATATTTTAATGATTACTAAAATAATTATACAGTAATTGAAAAAACATCGCGAACTAAGTCCTGTTTTGTGCATTCAAGTTTATCTAGGTTAGAGTTGGAATTTTCAAGTGAAATTTTTAACATTTATTAAGTTATTGTTCTTGGCTAAAAAAATTACAAAAGTTTGAAAATCACCTCGCTATTTTTTGAAATTTGTTGAATTTTGATATCACATTAGAGTTATTTTATTAAACATATTTATTAGGGTTGGTTATAATATGTCTCATTGTGACATATGTTACACCTTATGCTCAACCCTAATTATTAATAAGCTGGGATGATTTTTAAATAGTGCCTGATAAATTAATACATATATTTTAATTTGACACTAAGATGAGTTGAATCGGTTGAAAAATAAAAAAACTTTAGTTAATTAAAAAATCAAATTAGTGATTTTTGTATATTCCCATTTATTTTTTTATCATATATTTTTCTTTATTTTATAATTTTTGATTTTTAATTAACTGCAGTTTTTTTATTTGTCAACCAATTCAACTCATATTAGTGTCAAATTAAAATATAAGTATTCCTTTATCAGGCACTAAACTTTTGTAATTTTTTTAGCCAAGAACAATAACTTAATATTAATAAATGTTAAAAATTTCACTTGAAAATTCCAACTCTAACCTAGATAAACATGAATGCACAAAATAGGACTTAGTTCGCGATGTTTTTTCAATGACTGTATATCAAATGATAAACTAGTAAATTGCATAACTAACCTTGTAACATTATTATTTCTTAGTACAGTGAAAGACTGATAATTTTAAGTATCAATAATTTTAATAACCAATAATTTTAATCAAAACTTAAAAACCAAAACCTAATTTCCAAAAGTAATGTTAAAAATGACAGATAATTTTAAGAACCAATAATTTTAAGTTACCGATAATTTTAAGTAAATCTCGAAACCATTTCACTTAAAATTATAGGTCTTTCACTGTATTTATTTTTTATAAAAAAATTATTTAACTATAATTTCAATAATACTGGAATAAGGGTTGACACAACTTCTTTAAAATTATTATTAAAATATATATATAAACAAGGTTTGATGCAAAGACTATAATCACTACATTTACGGGCATTTATTTTGATATATTATTGCAAAAATAATTTAGTGGTTTTATTTTTCCTAAATCCTAAATACTTGAATAGATCAGATTAATTAAAAAGATATTTGGTAAAATAGAATCATAATATTTCACAGTCTGTTTATAATGAATTATATAAATACACAATAGATTAAATAGCAGTATTTTATAGATATTAGAGAAAGTAATAAATAATAATGATTTATTTTATGCTTTCTCTATGCGGGTGAATAATATTGAAAATTGTCATAAAGTTCTATCACATTTATATAAAAAGTGATATATCATGAGTTATATAAGTTTTGAGAGCCACAGGAATTGTAAAAGCCACAGGAGTGGTGAAAGTCACAGAAAATAAAAGGGTGGATTTCAATTGAGTGCATGTCCTACTTCTCTCCTCCGTTAATATAAAAAAGACTATTTAACAAATAAATTTTGAATTTTTTGTTTACAAACATAGTAACTTGCTTTGACATTGGGTATGTCTACAAACATTGTCACGTGGCAATTGCGTGACAAAGGCATAATTGGAAATTTATTGTTACAACAATAAAAAATATTTTCAATATATTGTTATCTTAAAAAGTGTCATTTTGTATGCCTCACTAAAAATTCAACCAAACAAACAGTAAACAAGATAATTTAGTTTTGTAAAATGTAAATTAAACTAGATATAAATATCTAAATTCAAATTTAAGGAATTTTGAAAATATGCTTTTTGGCAAATATAATAAAGTTGGGAATATTGACTAAATATTAAAATTTCCTAATAGCTATTTTTTCAATTAAATTGTTATAACTAATCCGATTTTAAATCTGTAAAAGTAATTTAAAAGAGCCATATCTATTATATTATTTTAGAGTGAGTTTATTGGAAAAATTCATTAGGGTTGGTTACAATATGTCTCATTGTGACATATGCAACACCTTATGCATAACCCTAAATTTGAATGAGCTGGGTTGATTTTTAATATGTGACTAATAGTGGAAGATTTATATTTTAATTTGATATCAAGTTGGCTGAAATCGGGTAACAAATAAAAGAACTGCAGTTACTTGAGTAGTAAATCAGTGATTTTGGTATATTCCCATTCATATAAGGTTGTGGACAAAAGTCTGTTTCCACATTGAATTTCGCACTTTTTATTGAATAATTCATATAATAAACTAAAGGGTGACATAAAATTCATTACAACTAATAAATTAGATATTGTTTTTGAAATTTTAAAAAGTTTTTCGTAAAAACTTGCATTAGTTTTGACACAATTAAAGAAATAGTAAATTAAGTGATGGACAAAAGTTTGTTTCCATTGCATACAAAATTTATATGTTTTCTGTCATATCACCAAAAAAAGACACCCGAAATGATTAAAAGGTTACTGAATTTAGATGTCAGTTGAGGAACAGTATTCCATCGAATGAATGAAATTTTTCTTAAACCTCACACCGCGGCCACCGTATCGTATGTTTCCGAGACTAATAGACTTAAACGCTGGAGATATGCAAAAGTGAGTAAAGACTAACATTCTTTTAATGAAGGTTATGTAGATGTCTGAATACAAAAATAAATCTGTTTTAACAAATAATTTGTATTTTTCGTAAAAAATTGTGAAACAATACTAATAGACATCACTTTTGCATGCCTCCAGCGTTCAAGTCTATTAGTCTCGGTAACATACGATACGGTGGCCGCTGTGTGAGGTTTAAGACAAATTTCATTCATTCGATGGAATATTTTTTATCAACTGACATCTAAATTCAATAACCTTTTAATCATTTCGGGTATCTTTTTTGGTGATATGACAGAAAACATATAAATTTTGTATGTAATTTAAACAAACTTTTGTCCATCACTTTATTTACTATTTTTTAATTGTGTCAAGACTAATTCAAGTTTTTACGAAAAACTTTTTAAAATTTCAAGAACAATATCTAATTTATTAATTTTAAAGAATTTTATGTCATCCTTTGGTTTATTATATGAATTATTTAATAAAAATTGCGAATTTCAATGTGGAAACAGACTTTTGTCCACAACTTTAGCGAGAGGTACCAAGGAAATGGTCCTGCAATAAAGAAGAATCCATGTAAATCAAGTAAAGTTGGCAATACTATTTATCAGCTAAAACAGTAATCTTTCGCAATTAAATTTTAGTTAGTAATTATTTTTATAAATTAATTTAAATTAATTCTATTCCAAATTTTTGAATATTTTTAATTATAAAAAGTGGAGCATAAAAACCAATCTGATCAAAATGGCTGCTCATAATATATTTATGTAAAGTAAATTTGTCGAAGTCATTTATATATCTTATTTTATTTTGGTAAAATTTGCTAGATTGCAAGCCCCTGTCAACTTTAACATGGCCATCACAACAAATAATATTTTGATAATTATTTTTTAACAGTTAGTGTCGATGTATTGTGCAATTAGTTTTGAATTAAATGAAATAAATATTTGGTTAATATAAAGTTGAGTAAATATCTATCGACCGTTGATTTAGCCTTAATAAATTTTGAATGGATTATTAGAATTTTGAGCGATTTTCCTTAATATGATCTTGGATAATTACAATTTATAAAAAATTAAATTTGACAAAATTGTTATCAAGATATAATTATGAAAATTATTTAACAAAAAAATTCAATAATTTTATAATTATATTTGTTTTAAAGTATATATTAATCGATATATTAATAAACGTTATTATGTTTTTATGATCATAATAACAAAAGAAAAATATTGTGGTGCTCACTTTTTCGCCATTGCTATCCTTTGGGCCAAAGCTTCAAACATTTTTTTAAAAAAAAAATCATCAATGTGTTACCAATATTACCTTATAATTGTTATACATATAATGATATTCGAATTATTTACATTTATGTTCTAAAATATCAATTATTTGCCGAACATCGACAAATCAACCATATTTGATAAATTTAATATACATTTTCAAAATCAGCCAAATTTCTAATCATCCATTCAATATTTATAGAGGTTCAATCAACGGTTGATAGTTATTTACTCAACTGTATATACATTTTATCTTGTAAATAATTTAGATTATCAAGACTTGATTGAAAGTTACTTTATAGATAATTATTAAGTTTTACAAGAGAAAAATATACTAATCGTAAAACATGACAAGATAATTATTACATTTTTAGTGTCTACAAATTAAATGAGTTTAATAACAGCACACGAAAATGTTATTATAAATAATTAGAGAATGAACAGCCATTTTTATCAGAATATGTTTTGGTCTTTTACTTCTCTATGAATTGGGAATATTCTTGCAAATAAACTAATCAGTTTTCTCTCTAACTATTGTTTCAGTAATCGTGCTATGTCCACTCCTTCAGTCGAAGGTTTTCCAATTAAGTTATTAAATTTAATTTAATTCCCATTATGTAAAAATAAAATTGAATAAATGGAATGTTAATTGCTTTATTTAGAAAGGTGAAAGAAAATGAACATAACCGGTTAAGTCAATATCTAAACCTTAAAAACCACTGACCAGTTGTTTGAATGAAAATATGAATGAGTATATTACTCTTAGGAGTTACACTCAGAAAAATCGCTAAATGTAATTTGAATATAGATTGGTATAGATTAACGCAATTTAAGTGGTTTCTATTTAAAAATATTTTTGAATAAAATATTTGAGAAAACAAACCTATATTTGAAAATTTAATACACATCAGATTCCAGATGTTCTTAAATTTTGGTTATAAAAACTGAAAAAAATTAATGAATTCACATTTTTATCTAATGAAAGTTCCGTGGGCAGTTCACGAATTAAAATTATAATTAAAATTGAATTAATCAAGAATCGTTTAAAAATAAACAATAGCTTCAACTTTCCTCGTTTAGAATATGAAACTCTTGTATTGGCCGATAAAATTCCAATATTATCAAGGTTATATTCACAAAAAGATAGTTTGTTTAATATTTTTCAAAATTTGCAATTATAGATTAACGCAATTTAAGTGGGTTCTATTGAAAAATATTTTTGAATAAAATATTAAAGAAAAGAAACCTAAATTTGAAAATATTCTTTAAAATTATAAATGCCTGTAATTTTCAATTAAATGAGAAATTCAACATTAAATTAATTTTAAAAATAAATGTTATTGGAAATCTAAAGATTAAAACTTTTTTGATTCTCATATAAAATAAGTTTTTCAATAAGCCACAATTTATTTTTTTTTAAATTTTCCAAGTTAATATCAATTGTAATCAGTTTAAAATTTAATTAATTGAATAAAGGAAAATTTATCTTTACTAAAATATTTTTAAATTATTATATTATAATCAGGGTCTTCAGTTTCCGCATGAAGCTTAAAGCTTAAGTTTATGAAAAGGAACTTGCTAAACTCTGCAATAAATAATGAATCATAAAATCTTTGAAAAAGTATTAAAGTTTGTTTTGTATATTATTTTTATCAAAACGTTAATCATTGAAAGTATTTTTGATTCATTCATAAATATATGTCATAATATTAATCAAGGTTGTTTCTAATATCTTACTTATTAATAATCAAAGGATTTTGGAATCCTTGTATTCTTTTACGTACTTAATACCATGCACATTTTAAAAAGCTTTCATACGAATCTTCATATGGAAAATGAGGACTCAAATTATAATAATAACATGAAAAAATTTTATCGAAAAATAGTTATTATTTCAGTTTTTTAAAATAAATAAAATCAAAAATAATACATCTAAAATTATTTTTTAAAAATTAACTTGGTATTGTTAGGGGTTATGTATAAATTAAAATATTTTTAATTTAAAATATACTTTAAATTTATTTTATTACAAAGTAAGTAAATACAATAAAATATTGAAATTATTTTTGTTTTAGATCAAATTTTTGACTATATGTAGATGGAAGTAATAATTTAAGATTTATTATTTTTGATGTTCTTTATTTTAAAAACTGAAATAATAATTATTTTCCGATAATATTTTATCATGTTAATTATTATATTATTATAATCTAAAGATTTTTTAGAAAAGATAAATTTTCCTTTATTCAAATAAATTAATTTTAAACTGATTTCAAATGATATTATCTTGGAAAATTTGAAAAGAATAAAATGTGGATTATTGAAAATTTTTTTATATGAGAATTAAAAAAGTTGTACTGTTTTGAATTCCAAATACTTAGTTTCTTAAAATTTATTTAATGTTAAATTTCTCATTTAATTAAAAAAATACAGTCATATATAATTTTAAAAAATATTTTTAAATAGAGATTTGTTTTCTCAAGTATTTTATTCAAAAATATTTTTAAATTGAAATCACTTAAATTGCGTTAATCTATAATTGCAAGATTTAAAAAATTTCCAACAAACTAACTCTTTGTGAATAATAACTTGATAAGATTAGAATTTTATAGGCCAATTCAAGAGTTTTATATTCTAAACGAGTAAAGTCAAAGCTATTGTTTATTTTTAAACGAATCTTGATTAATTCATTTTTAATTATAATTTCAATTCGTGATCTGACTTCAGATTTTCGCCAAATAAAAATTTGATTCAAATAATTTGTTACAGATTTTATAAACAAAATTCAGGGCTCTCTGGTATCTGATAGGTATTATATCCAAATAATGAATTTGTCGTATTGTATACAGTTTGGTCAAAGAATATTTAAAAATTATTAAATTTTTAACAAAATTTTATAGATAATAAATTGCAGATTTAATACAAATTTCTGGTTTAGTTTGTATTAATTTAACCGATCATAAAGATAATTAATTACCATTACCGGCTGTATCCATATGTACTGATCATTTAACTTGTTCTTTATTAATTTTATAACCCTTTCATAATGTATTTGAAATTGTTTCCATTGAGTAAGAAATGAATGTAATGAATGTTTGACATATTTACCAAAAAATTTCTTAGCAATTGGTTTATTCATTCGAACAAATTGTATATAAAGGGATATGAGAAATTCAGTCAAATCCTAATTAACTCATTTTGTGTTTTGTTAAGCATAATTTGAACAGTTAATTGAAAAGGTTTAGTTGTCTTTGATTTAGTCTTGTATCGTCGTTATAATTTGTTGTTCAATATGTCCCTTCCGGTCATAATTTAGGTGGCTTTGCAGCGTTTACCATACAATACATAGGTTTTAGCCTCTTTGTATGATCAACAAATGTATGATCAACAAATCACTAAATTCTTTAAAATAGCTCTTCAAATCAGCAAAATCCGAAGATTTTTTAGGAATAATTTGATTATTATTACATTTAAATCATAAAAATGATAAATATTGGCGATTTTTGTAATTGAATTATCTATATCTATTCACGTATGAGCTGTGACATGATCACATTATTTAATTGCCATTATATAATAGCCATATAAATTCTATGAAGTGGATCTGTTGAATGTATTTTATAGATTTTAAATATCTATTGTAATTTTGGCACAGTTTGCAAAAAACATTACAACAAAATTTTGAATATCCGAATATATATTTACATTTAGCAAGAGTAACAAATTTGAAATTATTTGATTTTTTTGGTACAAATTTTAATTGAAATATTAAATTTTAAAATCATTTTGTCTTATTTTAGCTAGTATTCGAGTCCCATAATGTAAACGAGAAAATCTTAATCCATTAATTTATAACCATTGTTCAATACTTTTTTAATTGTCATGCCAGTAAAATTATATTAACTATGAACTTTGAATATAGAACAAGATTTATTGAGAAAATTCTAATTGCCTTTTTTGTCAAAATTTCTTAGTTTTTAGCACAAATTTTATTAAAATACGTTTAAATAAGAATAAAAATAGTCCATATACTACAGAAAAAGGCTAAAAATTGAAGTTTTATGTGTTTTTAGGCAATTTTGGGTCCCTTAAAACCCCCCTAATACCGCCCCTGAGCTGAGCCAAAATACCACTCTCTGATAGTCGGCCCCTTTAGCCATCTATGTAACTACTAATTAAATTTATTTTTTAATCTAAACAAAGTAAATTCTTTAAAAAATTATAAGTTATTTAAAGTGCTAAATAATATTATTTATTTAACACCAATTAGTTTCAATTTGAAAATATAAACTATATCCACTATTTATTCAAATTAATATTTAAATAATTTAATAATTTTTTAATAATTATTTTAAACAATATAGATACTTTTTACCTGAAATAAAATAAAAATATTAAATTATCAATTACTTAATTTAATTTATAAAAATTAGTTTACATATTTTGTATAAAATTAAAGTTTAACTTTTTCATTTTAAATTAATAATCCGATAAATAACTTTCATAAATAAAAATGATAAATTTGAAATTTAATTTGAATTGTAACTTCTTTATCATGGTATTGCTGGGGGATATGTAAAAATTAAAATCTTATATATATTATTTTTAAGAATACATAAAATTTTAATTTTCGTTACAAATTAAGTTTAAATGATTTTTTAAATGCATAATTCTTAATGCATAATTTTAATTATAATATATAAAATCCAAATGTAGCGCTCTCCTCCCAAAAAGAAGTTTTTCTGGCAAACCTAGATATATTGTGCCTTTAGAAAACGAGGAAATTTTTATTCATTTATTAATTTTCATTATATATCAAAATGTTTTACATTGTAAATAATTCTCTAAAATAAGTTCAAGAAAAACATTTAATTTAGAAAATATTTAATTTAGTTTTGACGTTTATAAGTTAATTCTAATTAATTTTTAGATAATATTACAAATAATAATTTTTTAAAATTAAAATAAATAATATTCAATTTTTAAATCTTCATTTAGGTTTAGTTTGAGCTTACTTAAAAATTAAATGGTCGTACATATTAAAATTTAAAAATACTTTAATTTTATTTAAAAAATCATATTTTTATATTTTAAAATTTATAAATTTAAGATAAAATCATAATTTTAATATAGGTTTAATCAAATTTGAAAAATTTAAACTTTTTACCTAATAATTTATTTTGAAATTTATGTGGGTGAATATTAATTTTATGATTATTATATAAATTCAGGGATCACCAAAGGCGGCCGCTCCCAGGGGGGGGGTATACCCCTCCCTGGACCAAAAAAACTTCAACAGACCTAGTGCTTGTCCATAGACGTAATGTTAAAAGTTTCAATGTGTCAGGGGGGTATTTTGCCAATTTTGCTGCTCCAGGGGGGTATTTTGAAATTATATTGGCCCCCCTATTGGCTATCCCTGATAAATCACATATTAGAATTCAATATTAGTTGATTCTTAAATTATACTAATTCCTTTACAGTCTTATAAAAATTAATTTATTATATAGAATATAAAATAAATAAAATTTATTTTATGTTATTTGATATTAAAATAATTTTAAAATATAATTATATGAGACAAATATTTTTAAAAATTCATATCCAATTCCAGATTTATATTAATTATCGATTTAAAAAAATCATTAAATCATTTTATTTCAATAGATAAATCAATGAAAACCAGGGATGCCCAAGGGGGTTACCAGGGGGCACCCCCTAGGCAGTGGAAAAATTGTTGCACAAAAATGCAATAAAAAGCTGACCCCCCTCTTAATTTTCTTATTTTTTACCTAGACCAAAATTCATATTTTTCCCTAATTCTAGACATAAAATACTTTAATATTTCAAATAAAAATTATTTTTTTAATGTAAAAATTTTGAATATTTTTTACAAAACTGTAAACTGCACTTTACATTTGCTATATACCTCGCCCATCCCTGAATGAAAACCTACTGATTTGTCCTTATCCAAATGAAGTTTCGGTGGATATGAATTTGACCTGAATTTAATGACAAATTCTTGGAGGGTTAAACAAAAATAAGTACTTCAACGAAAGTAAACTTTCTAAAAGGAAATTATTGTACAACAAAATTTATGATAAAAAAGAAACAAATCCACTAAAATATTTCGATTAAAATAAAATTACAAAACGAGAAAAAAAATGTCTTCGATTTTGGAATACTATTGTTGGACACAAAACCTGTTCCACTACTGATTTCACGTCGTCTTTTAATAAAAATAATTGGTATCAGATATGATACCAATATAAAGAAAAATATAAATATTGTGTAAAAAACATTGAAAAATAATTAGTAATTCAATCATTTTAATTAATAATCAAATTTATAAAACGTTTCATTAAGACCAACAAAAAAGAATTATTAGGTAAATTATAATAAATTCAATTTTATTAAAGATTACTAACATAAAATTGTTTTAAATTAATATTATAATTCAATCAATTTTTTATTTACAAAAATAATTGATTTTAAGAGTTTTCATTAATAAGGAGTTAATTTTTATTGATGTAATTGTAGTCATTTAAAATTCTATTTTTATTTATTAATAACAATATTTTATATTTTACTTATTTACAGCCATAAGTACATTTGTAAATGAATTTTTTTTAAATTAAAAAACAAGGGTTAATATTGTAGTAATACATAGCGATCTGACTCAAATCCACTTTTTCATTATAAGTTACTTTTTATTTACCAGAGTTGAGTAAACCTGTGCTCACTCTTCGTTACTCATAAAATTTCCATTTATTTTCCTAAAATGATTTAAAGTTAAGTTTAAAACTTAAACTTTGTTTTTCTAAAATGTATTGAAAGTTCAAATTAATCGATTTTGTACTCAACACCAGAGGTGTTGAGTTAAATGTATTTTTCACTATTAAATCAGTCCTTAATTTTGTCTGAAACCTAACAGTTGTGTCTCTTAATTGCAAATATTGTAAGCATAAGAAGACGCCAAGGGTTTCAGGCTATGTGCTCACACTCTCTATAATAATTAATAATTAAAAGTAATTATGCGTTTATTGTAAGTCTGTGCCAATAAACGCATACCAAGTCGTGGGAACGGAATGGTGTGCCCTCCGTAAGCACGCGCTCGTCGGGTCTGTTAGTTTGTGCCTTTCCCGGCCTGTCCTCAGGACAGCATTTTTATATGTTTTTAAAGTATTATTTTAAAGTTTATTTGTTTTAATAGTTTGTGCGTTTGCCCTCACTTTTGATTGATTTATTGGATCGAATGCTCGGCCACTGAGAGAGGCCTCACATTACGAAAGAGTACTAAAGATCGAGTATCGAATAAGCCCTAGACAACAGCCATATATTTCTAAACTATCACGAGCACAGCCTTTTGTCCTATCCTCATTTATTGTTGGGCATTGAGAAGCAAATACCTGGACACAAGAGATCTAGTTCATTTTCTCTATTATCGTTTATATGCTAGATCATTTGACGGCTCGTCCAGTCTTTTTAAGGAAAGGTCAAGGATCAGCTTGATCAATAGTATAATTGGAAATAGAAAAATGTATTTACTGATAAAAATCTTTATTTTATTTTATTTTATAATCAATGAGATTATTTTATGTAAAATTTTAATGTCTAATAACAGATAAATGAATTTCCTCGAATAGGCAAAATATTTTTCGATATTCTAGTCAATAAAACTGTAAATAGATAAATGAATATAATAATTAAAGCTTTTTATTGTTTAATTTTATAAATATTAAGTTATATTATGGTAAAATATAATGAATACAATTAATATATTTAGAACTGTAAAAAAGTAGAAAATATAATTTTGTTATGACTAAAATAAATCTTTAGAACTCTTAAAGCCTGTAATTAAAATCAAATTAATTATACTTTATTAATAAAAACTCATTGTTGAAACATTTTTTGAAAAATAGATTGAATTGAGTTTTAACAAAACCCATTTAGTGGTTTTTTTAATATTTAAAAAAATTGTAATTTTTATATTGAATCTTTTTATTAGTTTTGTTTATTTTAGTGAAACGTTTTATTAACTTGATTAGTCATTAAAATTAATGAATCACTAATTGTTTGGAAGTGTTTATATACAATATATGTTTTTTGCTTCTTTAATGTAATATATGTTAGCCATTATTCTTATAAGACAACCGAAAAGTGTAGTTAAACAGGTCTTATGCCCAATAATATTATCGCAAATCCGAAGACAGATTTGTTTCCTTTTCATCATCCATTTTATTGAACTAGAATTAAAAGAAATATTCAGTTTCAGTAAAATCACTTCTAAATTTCCGTTTGTTTACTGTCGTTTTATGACTCATTCTTGTTTTATCCCTCGAAACAATTGTCATTAAATTTTGAATTAATTCAGATCCACCTTTCTTTAATTTAGATGAGGACTCGACAGAAATCTTTCATTGTTTTTTGTATTGAAATAAATTTATTTAATGTTTTAATGATTTGTATTATTTTAAATAGTAAACATATCTGAGAAATCATTAACATGGTAATATACCTTTATATGAATTTTTAGTCAGAATAAAAAAAAGAATTTTTTAAAACTTTAATTTTCGAATATTGTTTAAATGATAATTGAAAATGAATTTGGATATAATTAATTAACACAAAATCATTAGATTCATATCAAATTAAATGAATCTGATAAATCAGTAATTGGGCAATTTAATTTCCTAACTAAATATAGAAATTATCTTATTAGATTTAGCTATTTTATTTCAATATGATTACTGAAAAAATTGTTTTTTATTAAAAATTTGTTAGTATAATTAAAAATTTATCAACTTGATAAGAATTTATAATAAATTGGTTTTATTTGAACCAAATAAAAAGCGAGTTTTTCCCCAAAATATCTATACTACTTATTAAAAAAATAATTGAATTCTATGTCTGTCCTTATGAAGCCTCAGAGTCAAAGACTTTAATCAACAAAAACTATAATCAATAATAATAAAAATTCGATAATAATCAAAAATATTCAATTAACAATAAAAATAATCAATAATTATCAATAATAATCAATATCGCTTTTCAAAAGAAAAACTTAAATTATGTTTCAGTGCGTGTGAAGCCTCAGAGTCAGAGAGGCTTCAATCCAAACAATAATCATTAATCAATAATCAAAAATAATCAATAATAAATAATAATCAATAATCGCTGGAAAATGAGAAATTTGATCCTTTTGTTCTGGATGACGGGCTTTTATCTAGTTAATTTTAAAATACATTTAAAATATCCTTTTATATAATTTTAAAAATTACAGTCTTATAAATAATTTTTATATCAATTTCTCTCTCTCTCTCTCTCTCTCTCTCTCTCTCTCTCTTGCAAATGTCAAGTTTTAAGTAAATTTGAATGTTTTTCTCGCATTTATTCATACTAATCATTCATATTTAACGTATTATATTATATTTGAACAAAAAGACTAATTATTTAAGGCAACAAATGAATTTTTCAAAAAAAGTCACAAAAGGTTCAAGTTTATTTCTTTTAGATATGAATTAAAAACTGTAAACTTGAAGTTTTAACAGATTTTATTAAGTTTTCTTATATTTTTATCAATATTTACAACTTTTTATCCATTTAGTCATAAATGTATTAATTTTTATATTAGAACTACTTTTAAATTCAATAAGATCTGTGCTCTTGCTAACAATTATGTTAAAAGCCTCTGACTATTTTACCTTGGTCATATGATTTTTAAGGATCATTTATATTTCGATTATGTTACCATACCCTTAAGGTTGACAACACTTGTTCATGAAAGTTATTTATTTATTCTAGACTTTTATCACAAAGCTTATTTAATTGACTTTATAATTGTGATTAGAGACAAATCAATCAGATATCGAATGAATCGGAGAAGTTTACTAAAACTCTCAATTCGTATGAATCTATTGTTTGAATATAATTTGAAATAAATATATTATATTCTCGTATTATTTTATCTCTTATATGTTTTATAAGTATTACATTTATGTTCATATCTTATGAAATCAATATTTTTACAACAAATAAATGGATAAAAATAAACATTCTTTGGTTTGTTTGGATACAACAATGTTTTGCATATGTATAAGTGGGTTTTATTTTATGGTTTTTTACAACTTATTATCTAAAACTCATATTCAATGATATCAATGATAGAATTGAGTTAAATTTCAAACACCCAAATCTAATTAGATAAATGTATACAATGCGTTAACACAATTAGTATGAAATAATGACTAAAATTGGTGATTATTATTTCAATAAATTTATTTTCATTATGAATTACATTAAAACCATTAGTTTTCATCTCTTGTTCTATGAAGCCATAAAAAGATCTCAACATTTTATGGTAGAACATTTGCTTCCTTTATATTTGATAACTGTTTTGATCACAGGTTTAAATGAATATATTGTGTACCTGGATTAGTAAATCTGCACCCTAAACATATTCAAGGCTCTTTAATTTTATGAATATTAAGAGTAGTAATATTCGAGATGTGATTCTTTGTAAAATATAGAATTTCATTGAGAAACTGAGCGGACCTGAAATCGGATTCTATTGTTATGATTTGTTTCATATGAATAACTATGAGTTCTACCAATACCTAAATATTGCGGGCAGTAATTACTTTCTAATAATAAGTTTATTTGAATGAAATTCATTAAACGAATAATTAATTTAAAATTTTATTAAAGCATTAAATAAAATTTATATATTTTTAAAAGCCATAGTTCATAATAAATTTAGTTTTGTGACTTTTAATTTTTTTAATATTCAATAAAATTAATTATTATTTTATTTTTGAATTAAGATAATTCAATTTTTAAAAGTTATACCATAAATATTTATAATAATTTAATTACATTTAAGTGTTTTGAATTTAATTTCAAAATTACAGACTTTAAAATTACTTTATTTCATGATTTTTATTATATAAAGTGATGTGTAATTAAACCTTGATTTTATTCTATTCAATAAAAGTTAACCTTTATATTAAATTAGAGATTTTTAGGAAATAAATTAATTTTAAAATTATAAAATAAAATTTATTTGTCAATATATATATTGTGAGGTCTTGTCTATGTCCAAAGTATTATTTTTAAAATATACTAATTAATTATTATTTTCTTTATATTTTAAAAATTACAGTCTTTTAAATATTAACTAAATGTTATAGATAATTTTATGTCAAATTCATGCCTTTGTTTAACTAATTATTAATAAAAGTTTGCAAAATATAAGATTAATATTTATTTTAAATTATATTTAAACAAGATTTAAATGCAAATTTTATTCAATAAAAATTTCAAAAAATTTTCAAAGTAAAAACAAAACATTTTTTATTAATTATTTTGCTAATAATATTATCTAAGTTTAAAAATTAATTTTAAAAACCTTTATAGACTAAGACAATCAAGAGGCTAATCTAATTAAATTTATTGTATTAAATAATATATTTTATTGTTTAATATTTAATTAATAAATTATAGTTAATTAGAACAAATTGTTTATAAATTAAAATATGTTTTTATTTAAACAAAGTTCAAATTTGAGGGTATATTAAAATTTTATACATAAAAGATATTCAAAAATTGTTCATGTTTTTGGTTTTAAAATATCTAATTCCTTTACCTGTCCATCAATTTAACTTGATTAAATAATATATTTAATACTTAATTAGTTTAATTAAAATTTACTGTTTTTAAAATATAAAATATGTTTTTTTTAATTTTTATTTAAAACTAATATTGTTTAAAAATTGACAAATAATTAATAGTTTGTTTTATTTTAATATTCATATTTTTACCTTTAAATAAAATCAAACTTTGCATGATAAATTTATATAGAATAAACTATTATTTTTCTTTTAAACGGATGACTCTCCAACATAATGTTTTGGGTAATGGATTGGTTACACAATGACGTGACGTTCACAGCACTGGCTTATTTTTAAAAAAAGAAAAACGGGCGATAGTCCTAGGTTATGTAATCACAGGTTATTGCTGTGATGGAAGAACGAGAGAAAATACTATTATAGTTTAACAACAGGGTTTCGAACTGCCATCCTTGCTGAAAAGGGTTGAGGGTCCTCCGCCAACGGGTTCATGTAAATACCGCCTGTGGCAGCACTAAATACTATGCTAAAATATACAAGTACCGGTTTCCCGAGTTGGCTGCGAGTAGTTTACGGGGATGTGCTTATATTTAAGAGCCGCTGTTCCTTCCTCCGGTTAAGTTTGTAGTGTAAATACAACAACATTCTATTCATATTCTTAACCTGTGTACTTGGTTCAGCCCCGAATATTTGCCAGAACACAGCAATAATTACCCGCTGATTGGCAGACGATCAACAAACACAAGTGTTGTATCATGTGGTGCCACCTGCAGACAAATTAATTAGTATTTGAATACTTAATAAGGGAACATCTTTTCTGCAGAAAAAGAAAAAATAATATAGGATTTCTTCAAGGGAAGCAGAAAAAATTCTTACTGTAGAAGTTACGAATGATTACCGATTGAATTTATACGGTAAGTTTACGTAAGGTGAATCAAGTTCCAAATATATTATTAATTAAAAGTTATATTAAAATTCTATCCAACAAATTTTCAAGCTTATATATATGTTTGATTAAATATAAAAAAATTATTTTAAAATAAATAGAATTTCCCATTAGAGCACGCGTGCAGAAATTTTGCTTTATTTTTTCTGCACCATAAGCAGAAAAAATTTAGGCGGCATCTCTACCGATTAGAAATTTCTAATATAAAGGTAAACTTTTATTGTTATAAATATTTAATTAAAAGTTATAATTAAATTCTATTCGGCCAATTATCAATGTTAAACATGAATTTGATCAAATATAAATGAAATTATTTAAAATAATTAGAATTTCTCATTATTGCACGCGTGCAGAAATTCTATTCAAAAATTTCTTTTTCTGCAAAAAAGTGAATCGGACTTAATAAAGTATATATTTTTGTTTTCAAACATTATTATAAAGGACAAGGGGCGGATTAACATTGTGATTGGGCGAGGGCTTTTATCATGCATATTCTATAGGTAATCGTTGCCCCCACCTAACTCAAAATTTCTTTTTGAAATCGATGCGGTAGAATTTTATTAAAGTTAGATTAAGTGAAATCCTTAAGCATTAGATCTATGGGGAAAAATCGAACTTTGAAACCTTATTGAGACCCCGCCCACCAATCCTAAAAATCTGAAATTCTCAGCTTAGGTTCAGCT
>JAQFZM010001075.1:0-21301 GCA_034695785.1 Galumna obvia | reverse complement strand
ATATGTTAATTACAAGTTTTCTGATAAAAACAGTTTCAATAACTTTCAATCAATCAACGAATGGCATAGAATACCAGTTAATCTCTGTTTATATTAAACTTTTGGAGCCTTAGATTTCTTATTTCTACGATTTTCGGAGGAAAAGAAGAATTCCTTGAAAAGAGAGATTCAAATCTCTTATTGAAAGTTATTTCATATGTTTGAGTGTTTGCATTATTAAAGAGACAGAGCTTTCATATAAATACGATGTTTGTCTCACAAAAATGTTGTTCGGAATCCGAGTTTTTCTTCACTTTCTAAGAGTTTGTGAAATACAGTTTGTGTATACATTTTTAATCAATTTTATAAATTCATAAAATAAGTGAAGTTTTGGATTTTCTTTTCAATGGAGTGTCGTTTTCTCTAATATCTGTCTCATTAAAGTATGTATACAATCATTGTGTGCCTAAAATAGAGTCCGTACTTATGAATATAAATATTTGTTATGCCTTTAAATAGAAATAGATTTATTATTTCTCATAAGTTTATCGGTAATGAAGGCGAGAACCTTCTCATACCTACACTCAAGTCTGAACCCAATAATGATAGTAAGCATTGAATGTATTTATTCAAACGTATGGCTTATTCGCCACTTAAACCAATGACTCAAATAATCGATTGTATGTAAGAAAAACAACTTATTCTGTAGACAAAACTCTGGAAAAGAAGAATAGTTTCCTTCTTTTCTTTTATGTCACAAAACGATAATATTGTGAAACAAAGAAAAAGTAATGATTAAACGAATTACTATTTATGGCGTTATGTATCCGATATCGACCTCTCGTTTAATGATTTCTATGAATTCTAAATATACTGGAAGTGATTTTTCTTATACTCACTCATAAGTCATATATAATTTGTTAAGAATATCCAATTCTAATGAATTGTATGAATGCAAATGTGATGTTTTCCATGTTTTCAGTATTTTTTATTATTCAATTAAGTTTATATTTTCTTTTCTTATTTTAATTTATTTCCTTTCGTTTTGAATCAATTTTGAAAAAAATATTATAGAAAAACAGATAAAACGTGAAAAATACAATTCATAGGAATTCATAGCATTATTAGAATAATAATGACTTCAAAATCAAGACTATAATAGAGTTGATGTATTGAAACACTCTTTTGAAAACCTGGAATATTTATATATCGATTGGAATTTTTATATGTCGAGTGAATCCCAGGGATACCATTTAAGGGAAACTGTCATTAGAACAGTTTTCTCTTATACGTTACCAAATGTTTACAAATTGAAGCATAAGGTTTGGCATAAGTTTTTGTTATTATCGGTTTTCGTAAACAATGGACTAAAACCAATCCTCAGGGAATTTATCGGTCAAAACGATAACTTGTCTTTCAATGAATATAAATACAAAGAACATTCTTTGGAGAGTTTGCAACTCTATTGACACGAATTTGGCCTAAACTTGAAATATGTTGAATACAGAGAGTAAAGCGCATGTCTTTTGGATGTTTGACTGTACGGCTCGAACACCAGTTCTCTCATTTTACTCTTCGATCGCATTCTTTTGTATATAGTAGTGAAGAATACTTTCATATCTGGTTGTATGCAGAAACTACTCATTGGCCATAATGTTAGACAACCACTGCTGGCGTTCACAGAATTTCAAATTCTGTTGAAAAGTTTGTTCTTTTGTTTTGTTTTGCAGAACAGATAAGAAAATATGTTTTAATGGAAAAAACACTAATATCTGAATCGAGTTGTGTTTCACCACTAATATAAGCCATTCTTCTGTTCATTGCGTGAAAAGTGCTTTTTTATCTGTTTGTGAACACAAAATATAAGTAATCCGAATAGATACTACCTTTCCGTCAGTGGATTCGTGTGTCGTTAAGACTTTCTCTGACTCTCATTCTCTGAGAGCCAACAAATTGAAAGTAAAAACGAATCTCTTGTGGAGATTGACTTATCTTTTTCTGTACTGCCATTACTTTTTTGGGCCTATCGTCTGATTGTCTCATTTGAGGCGACAGTTCCTTATATTTGTTGTCATCTGTTCTGCATTGGATCGCATAGCACTCCACTTCACTCCACTCCTGTTTATTACAGCAATCAATTCAAACGATAGCTTTTTTCTCTAATTTCGAGTATCGGTTCTCTTCAATTCCCGAACACTTTGATTGATACCAATCGATATGAAGTGCTACTCAACTGTCGTAACCCGACTTTTCCTAAACTTAGTATTTGTGTTCATTATATTGCAATTGACTATTGTTTTAAATAGTGCCCAATCAAGTGCTAAACAATTGAATAACTGTAAGAGTTTTCTTATTTTTTTTATTATTTCCGATCAAAAAATAATTTTATTCTTTTCGTGTTCTCTCTTTTAAGTGCTTTTATTTGCAAAATTTGTTTTAAACCATTTCTGCAAAAACTACTTCTTTGTTGAATAAGTGGTGGCTTTCATAACATATTGACTTTAATTAACACTAAATTAATTTCTCAGTTAATAGCATTTTTGGTCTAAAATTGAGTGAATACTAAATTAATGGTTATTACGATATTAATTCTAGAAATGAATGAAAAATATACCCAAAGTTTTGAGGCATTAAATAATTTGAACATTTAAACCAATAGAGTCTAAAATAATTGAGAGCCAGAGTTAGTTTAGAGC
This sequence comes from Galumna obvia, assembly GCA_034695785.1. Lineage (NCBI taxonomy): Eukaryota > Metazoa > Arthropoda > Arachnida > Sarcoptiformes > Galumnidae > Galumna > Galumna obvia. The sequence goes on along the minus strand of JAQFZM010001075.1, from coordinate 18,626 downwards.
CCATATATTATAGAATTGATATCAGCAGCTGTTGGTTTGACTCGTGTGCAGTCATTATAAGAGATGATAACAATATTTTTTATATCTATAATTACAGATATTTGTTATAATCATTAGTTTTATTGGTTTTATTGGCCATTAGTTCAAACAATTATCGATTTTCTAATATTTTTATTTTGTTTGTTTAACAGCCATTCAATGCGATCAAACATTCGACAGTCGAGTGTCAAAGAATGGCACTTTCACTTCGCCAAACTTTCCTAATCCATATCCAACAAGCATTCACTGTCACTATCATTTCAACGGACAGGGAAAGGAAAGGGTTCAGATTCTCTTCACTGATTTTGAGCTCTACAGACCCGATGAAAGCGGCAGAGAGTAAGTACTAAAAGCTAACTATTTTTAAATCAAATCAAAGAAATTCTTAGAAAAAGTGAATTTTTGACGAATTTTTAATCCCGAGGGAGGGTTTCGTGGATATCCCTTTTGACTTTTCCTAAATTTAACAAAATATTCGATATTCGACTTACAAATCAGTTCTACTTTTGTTGATATTTTTCAGATTTTATATAATATCCAAACATTTTAGATATCGTTATCATAAGATAACATGGATGAGTGCCATATTCATCATACATACATATTTACACGACATTGTATGAACCCACTCATCCTTTCCCACACCCCTTAAATTTATTACAATTTCTTGTAGTTTAAACCCGTAGTAATCAGATTAAGTAAAATTTGTATAAGACTTTACTCCATATTTTACTACAAATTATATTAAAAGCAATTTATTATGTGTTTTGTCGTCTGTTTGACAATTATGTATAACAATATCCTCTTTTTTTATGTTTTCCATATTTTCTTATAGAATAGATAACTATTTAATAAATTGACTATAAATCCACGGATAAGTTTAATCTGTCAAAATATATCCTAATATCCTTACGAAAGCTATTTATTCAAGACAAACATGTTTTGACAACTAATTCCATGTTAATATATTGAATATATAAACAAAGTTAATCGTTATTAAAACATACATAAAATAAGATTAAAATATATAAATTAAGGGGTCCCTCACATAAGCTCCAAATACAAACTCCCCAAAAGACATTATGCACTAAACTAACCTAACCTAACCTAACCTAACCTAACCTAACCTAACCTAACCTAACCTAACCTAAACTAAACTAAACTAATCTTACATAAACTAACATAACATAGCTTTCCTAGAGTAGGAATATCTAGGGCCTTTATTATGTTTTAAAGAATATTCTTTTAATTTTAAGTGTTTTTCGGGATTTTGTCTTTTGAGGTTATGCCTACGACCGTAAATTAAGATATATTTTACAGTAAATATTGTTTTCGTGTTAAATCTTATAATCATTTCATTTATTTTCTATTTTCTACTTAAAAGTATTTTTCGCTTAAATATAGACACTTAATAGAAAAGTAAAAAAAAAATATTCGTTAATATCTTATTTTCATTTTTATAAGAGTGAAGTAAATATTTCATAAGCTAATTCACCTTGAGAACATTTCTCAACTGATTCATATTAAGGCCACAATAAAAAAATAAGAGATTTCAGGGTAAAAGAAAATCTAATATTCCATCGACTTCTGACTCTTTAGGGAATAAATTTTTATTTTTGTGTTAGAGTTCAGCGATTCGTAAAATTTTCATATTATGAGTACATATTATATAAGAAATAACACTTTTTTTGTTTAATAAGAAAGATATATGTTTGCAATGTTTTTGATAAATTGCTTCGGATTATTGGCAAAAGTTTTTGTGTCACAAATAATTAATGATAAAAATTTTGAATTTCAATTATTATTAAATTCTTTGACTCAATATTTTGTTGGAAAATCGGTTTCAAACTCTATAAGTAATTTTGAATATATTTTTTCCCTTTAAAGTGAGTTTTTCGCCAAATTTTCTTTAAACACAATTTTTTTTGTGTCAACATTTTATAAATTCATTTTGTATTTCAATTTAGTGTTATTTAACTTTCATTTATTTATTTAATAAATTTTTATTCTTTATTTAGTTTTGTTATTCTTTTATGAGAGAACCAAAGGTTTTGATTTACATATTATTACAGAATAAGTAATAATTTTTGGTTTCAATGATTAAAGTATTAAATTCTCGTTATATTTGTTGCAAATGTTTAAAAAAGAGGAAAAACTCTTCCATTTGAAGACACTATGTTTGGAATCAAACATTATCTTATGATTAGAGACGAGAATAGACCAAACGATAATCAAAAGCATATTAAGTCTATTGTGTTGAGAGAAGTTTGAAAAATAGTGTATAATTTGCATACGAGTTACTCGTCTTTTATTATATGGTTTCCAAAAACTTCGATAATATTCCGTTAAAGTACTGAAAGGAATCTCTTCTCCCAAAGCAAAGAGAATAATGTTTTACATGTTCTCAGAGGAGGTCTATATTTTTGATTGTGAGGAACAATATTTTTTCATTATTTAAGCCAACGATGAAAAGCACTTCTTTACTATTATTGCCGTTAAAAAAGAATTTGTGACAAAAACTTCTCTAAATTATAGATTCTGTTGTTATCCACATAAATGTTAATAACAAACCATCAAATGAGTTACCATAAAACCCCTTGAATAAGGGGTCAGCCAGAGGTCTCCCCTTATATATTATGTTGGTTTAAGAAGAAAAAAACGAGACTCAGAATATATTTTATTTTATTGACTCTTAAATAAATCGATTTACATAAATAGGGTTTTAGGCCTAAAATTTACAAAATAATACCTTTCTCATTTATTTTTAAATTTAAAGTTTTGAAAAAATAAAATTTGAATTTTTCTCTAAATATAAGTCAAATTATAGTGAAAGTGGTTTTAAAATTTTTCATTTAAATATATTTTAAAAATGAATTCATTTAAACTGATTCAAACTGATAAGATGTCTAATATTGCCAAGATTAAACCTTTGACTATATTATCGGTTAATAATTATATGTTTATATTGATTATGTGTTTACAGTTGTGACACCGCAGACATTGTAATGGTGTTCATTACAATTAATGGCCAAAAAGAAAGAGTAGACAATTTTTGTGGAACTGATTTACCGCCTCAGCTTATGTCAAACGGGCCATCACTTAGTGTCGAATTCAAAAGTCATCACTCGATTGAATATGTGAAAGGATTTCAAGCCGTATATCGATTCGTTACGAGTAAGTCCTCTCTTTATATCTGTGGAAAGCATTAAACGTTGTTTTCCTTTGTCTGAGTCTTTAAATTTAGTTTCACTACAATATTGTGACCTAAAGTTGTCTTAATCTCTATGAGAGCCCTAATATTTTCCATAGTATTCGCCAAAACGCTATAAATTATTCCTTTTATGGAATGTTCTTTATATCAAAGCTTATATCAGTTGAGTGAACGGAAAGGGATAACCACAACATTTTATCCTACACTCAATCAATAATATGTTTGGTTTAATTCAATCTAAAACCTTGAAAATAATCGGAGTTTTGTTAAACAAATTAGTTTAACAGAAATACAAGAATTGAGACACAATTTAATAAAAATATTTATTTAAGACATAAATGAATCCCTTTATATCCCTTTACTTTTAGAAATAGTTTTTAGACATCGAATAGATATTAATTTATTTTTTCCTCTAAATATTGATAATCGAAAGCTCTTTCTGTCAATAAATAATGGGAACTAATGATCGAAATGTATAATAATTGCCATATTTTAGATACGATAAGAGTTGAAAAGAAATTTATGGACACTTTCTCTCAATATATCTTTCATTTATCAATTCATTACAATTTATTCTTCAAAATTTCGATCGATTTTCACAATTTTATGCTTTCAATGAACCGGAATAATGACGGGTCTGTTAGTCAATCAGTACTTCCATTGAGTTAATGATGAAAATTAAATTATTGTATAGTTTTGTTGCGGTTTATGTGTAATATTTGGAAATTTTTTTGAAGGTATTAAAAGTAGACGTAAATTAGCATAAAATGAAATGAAGCGATAAGAGATTCAGTCGTCTCTTCATTAGTCTAGTTTTGGACAATCTGTTAGGAAAGGCCTCATCACTGCAACCATTAGTGAACATTAATGTGTTTCATCTGTTATTCCCTACCAATCCTGTCGACAATGAGTAAGGTTTAGCTCAGGAATAACAGTATTGCCACAGATATGGCCATAAATTATTAATCCACTGAATAATAGAGTCAAACAAAAATCCTGTTCTCACTGTTTCTCCTCATCGGTTATCTGAGTTCAGAAGTGGTTTATATTATATAAACCATAATTTGTAGTAAATACCGAACATTAGATACAACACGAGTTAGCGCTTAATCTTTACGCTCCGAAAGCATAGATTCAGGTCAACACCACTGCAATTGTCTTTTAGTCTAACGTCTCATCTAATTATTGTCGACCAAAATGTCTTATTTCTTATCAAAAACAAAATACAAATATTAGTGAATCACTATTTAGTCCTCAATTCAAAGCACTCTTCAGAGATATTTTTATTACAAATATTTTTATTATTGAGGTATAATATTAGGTATAGTATAGTATAGTATTGGGTATAGTTTGTGGGTTTATGTGAAGCAAATTGTCTGCGAAATTATTTCAGATTTTCAGCGATGAAGTGATGATAAAAGTGACGATTTATATAAATGTTTCTTCAATTCAGTCAAGTGTTTGCCTTTTCTCATCATTTATTGTCACAGCGATGGACAGGATCTCCATTCAATACATTTAAATAATTTATAAAATGAACTCAATTTAGTTTAGGATTAAAATTTGTGACAAACAATTCATTATTAATGGGATATTTGTTATAATTGGGGTTATCAAGCTAACTTTATGTTTAGATGAGTTTTAACTAAATTTTTAATTCAGTGGTGACTGTCCTGTATTCGATACACTTCCTATCATTAAGGGCTGACACATAAATGATTGTGTTGTGAATGTCGAAGTGATTGCAGTCATTGCCTCATCCCTTCTCACTATCGAATACATTCCAATAGAAAACTCTTATCTTTCGAAAGCAAATACTCATAGACTGTGAGAACAACTCTTTATCAGAAGAAAGTGAGTCTTTCCTCAACTCATTCTTTTATAACATTTAGCATTCAGTAGTGCACAAATGTCAGCCTCTTTACAACTCTAACTATCCATGAATTTGGTTTCAATTTAATCATTCGCACAGTTCTGACAACTCATGAAAATTAAAGCCCTCACAGGCCTTAACCTCAGACCTGACTTACAGTTTAGAAATATATTCGACACGAATTTGTGTTTTTTCTCAACCAATTATTGTTCAGAATTTTGCTCAACACTAATGTCAGGCCATTGTATGCAACGTATGGCTCATCCATTATGTAATTGTCTTCTAAAAAGTCATGTTATTAGTCGGTTGTAAAAAACATCACATTTTAATCTTGACTTTTGTGTAACGGTTTTGCATTTATTCCCTTTTTATCTAATTATATAACTTTTGTATAATAAGTCGTTTAATTTCTGAACCAAAAAACAAAAGATTAATTGGTTTTATGTCTTCAGAACTTTTAATTAAATATAAGATTAAATTTGCATTTCGAAGACCATTGTTGCTAAAAGCAAGCAATGAGCAAGTTCACTTAACCAGTTATCTGAAGATTTTTCATTTATTAATTCCTAAAGAATTCTCTGGAGATATCCTTCGGGGAAGAACTCAATAAACGGCGGATAAGACTTTTGAAGTTTTCTTTTTAATATGACTTCATTGAAGATTCAAATTAAACTCTGAGATACTACCTTGCTCACAAATCTTCTCTATTCAATTCTTATTCACCCAAATAAGGATTTTTTAAGATTAAAGTTTCTTTTATTAATTTGTATTTCGTTCGCATATTTTCGACACTATTTTTAGGGTCTTTTTATTCAACATCTTTTCAATAACCGGTCAAATGATTTTCTAAAATAAATTTCAAAAGAGATTTGTGTTAAAACATTTTTAAGATCGCCTTCTATTCTGACTAATCGGTCGGAAAATAAATTTCTTTGGAGAAACTTTTTCACGGTTTTAAAGTTCAGACAAAGGATTAGCTCAATTTTTCTCCATTACGAAAGATTACCTTTCATTTAGTCCTCTATTTGCCATCAATTGTGTACTAAAACTATTCGTTATTGAGTTCTCCAAATTGTAATTTCCCTTATATTTCACTTTTAATCTCTACAAAACTTTAGTCAAAATTTAATACTTTTTTTGAGTATCTGTTGATTATTGATAAGCAATTTTGATCCGGTTTTTCATTTTTTAATCTGAATAGTTTTATGAAGTCTTTTCATAACAGCAAAAGTGAGCGTTTTTTTTAAAGTGTTTGTGTTGTGTCCTATAATTTGGTGTAATTGAATGCCATAAAATGAGTGCATTTAAAGCATTAAAACCAAAGAAATGATAATTTAAAGCATTTTATTAGAATTTATAAACACAAACTTTATATTTGATGCAATTCTTGTGCAAAATATATCAGCATTTGGTCGTAAAATACATGTTTTACACGAATAGCACAACATATAGTTTGACGCCATATCCCTATTGTTCATATAACTTGAATCGTTCCTTGATTAAATTTAATTTTCATTTTAATTACAATTTTTTAATTAACTTTTATGGAAATTAAATTGAAATGTTGCATGTCTATTTTTTATATGTTATTGTATTATTTTATTGTATGCCCATGGTGATTCTGAATTATTATTACGATTACAAATGTAACTTAAAAATCGTTTGACTCAATATTCAGTGAATACTTGTCGCTATAATTCGATGTAAAGGGAAAGCTTTGGGCCCTCTTTTTATAAACGACAAAAAAAGGAAAACTGTTTTTATCGTTTGAATGTTATTTTTAATGTTTGAGAGAAAATGTGAGACTTTTTATGGCATAAAATTCATATTAAATTCAAAATAAGTTTCATTTTTCGACAGAAGTGGGAAATGAGAAGTTTTTGATAAAAAAAAGTAAATTAAAAAAGAGTCTGAAAATACATTTAGAGCTCTCATTAAGAATATTAAAGAATATTAAGAATATGTATGACTCGTATTGTTTGCCTCAAAGCCATTACCAATCGATTCGAGTGCCTCTAATGTTATTCAATGTTAACGAGTTTACAATAGAATTACATCTAATGATACCATAATTATAATGAAATGTTTAGTAAAAGACATTAACATTTTTTCATTTTAATTAATAATAGAAATGGTTTATCTCTTAAATGGTTAATACAATTCAGTTTTGTGCGAATCAATAGGTTTTTGTTCTTTGTTTGGAAACAAATCATTTATTATTTATAAAACTATTTTGTTGTTTGACTTATTGTTAGTTCAAATCTTTGTTTTACTACAGTTTTTATAAAATCATTAGTTATATTAAATTTTGATATATATTCTGAGGTTTTTTGGGCCTTATTTTATAATAAATCAAAACTTATCTGAACTTATGATCGACACTCAACCACTTTTGATATTTTCTGAGACCTTAAATCGAGGCAAATGTCTGACATTTAAGGCATCGTTTAAATCATTTTATGATAATTATATTATATGCCGTTAATGTTATTATTATTATTATTATTATATTCTCACCTCTTATATGCAATATTTCATTGATTAATGTCTAAATAGATTTGTGAACAAATGTATAACACATTTGGTTTGAATCAAATGAATTAATGTTTGCATTTGATATAACATTACTTAAAATATACGGGCAATTCAACTAAATTATTCAAGACTCAAATTCATTTATTAGCCATTATTTTATCTTAGCTCTATATTTTCATCTTGATTAATAAATGATACTTGCTCAATAAAAATAATTAGGAATTTTATGATCAATAAGTATACAATATTTGAGATTTGACCCAATATTGACACATCAAATAAAATAGTTTCATTACCATGATAACATAATTGTGCACTTTTGTGTCTTAGACTCATCTCATTGTAGCAAATGTGAGATAAATATTTGCTAGTTTACTTTCCGGATTATTATTGCATCCTCTGAATGTTCAGTATTTCAAACAATAAAACGTGATTTGAATTTAATAACTATGAGTTTAATATAAAAAATGTTGAGTTTTTGGGGAACAAACAAAACAATCAAAACTATTCACAAGAGTTTTGTTTAGGAATTATTTGAATTCTATTATTGAGAATATTCTGTGTTTTATTGTTTACTCACTCAATGTTTTCACTGTTTGTTTGTGAAGTAAACGAATTGTTTTATTTGTTAACTAAATATAATGGACTTATATTCTATCGATTACTCTTTACTCCTGGAGTCCACTCGAAATCCATGTATTTCTTCTGATTTTTGGTAATCAGTCGCTAACCTAATGACTCATTTTAATGGATCCAAAAACCTAACTCTAATCGCTATAAAATTAAAAGAAATGACACGAAAAGGCACTAAAAACTACTCGTAATCCAAATTTGAATCAAAAATTGGATTTTGAATATTTTAGTTGAGGTAATTAACATTTCTTTGATAACCCATTCATTTGTGCACTAATTGTTAACTTAAATATCAAATGAATAAAAATTCGAGAAATTCTATTCACTGATGAAAAGGTTTGTCTCTATTTTTAGTTTTCATAGAATTTGTTTATATTTAATGAATCAAATGATAAATTCATTAATTGTGAATCAAAATGAAAAATAGGAAAACATTTCGTTTAATAAAAGTATTTTTGGGTAAAATATGACTAAAAGAGTGGTGTTGTATAACGTTTTTGGTGAATCCTAGACATGAATATATGTATAATTTTTGAATACATTCTTTTGGTTCAGATCCTCTCCATTAGTCTTTGAAAATAATTTATTTCTGGCAATGATTTATAGTAACTGTCAGTCCTCTCATTCTCTAATGTAATATATGTTTATTGCAGACTTCGGTATTAGCTCTGGAAAGCAAGACTCACAATCAGGTACTCATTTGATTCCGATATAATCCTAACTTTCATATATTATCTCAAATAAAATTAAAATTTGTATTCGATATAAGAATTTTTCGCTAAAATACTAATAAATTGATGCAAAAAAATTACTGAAAATTTCTTACAAATTGTTAACATTTTTTTTCTTTCAATAGTTTGTGGGTTTGTGTTTAATAGCACCGAAAGAACTAATGGAAGTTTCACATCACCAAACTACCCGGGTATGTGCCAGAGTACTGGTCGTCACTCAGTGCTATTATTAGTGTTAAACGTTATGTAATTATTTGGTGTTTCGCTCAAATGAGTCCTTAATTGAATTGTTTCTGTTTTGTTTCTACTTCTGACACACACTTTACCCCAACCTGTGCTGTAGGTCTGTACCCTCGCGACACAGAATGTCATTATTTTTTCTATGGAAATACATCACAAAAAATTCACATCACTTTCGCTTATTTTGATGTCGAAGGAGTGACGCCGTAAGTCAATTACCATTCAATTCAGACCAACTCTTCTTTGGTTTCCATTATTTCTATATTTTTTATATTTTATTTCCCTTACATTTGTTCTCGAATTCTGTGCAATCATTTCAGAGATAAGAAAAGTACAAATTTAAGGCAATTTCGCATATTTTGTGATATTTGTTACTCAAGTAATGCTTCAAAAATCATTTGAATTTAAATTTGAAGAAAATTTGTTTTATAAAAAAAAAAGTTGTTTTTTAACTGAAAATCTGAATATCAATCATCAGAATTATGGAAATTATGCCAACATTTCTGAATCGTAAATTTCTGTCTGAATATTGAAAGTAAGCGAAAGAATATTTGATTAATTGAATAAATATTTAATCAAAAGAAATACTATTAGTTATAACTTCTGTTTAAATAAGTGGTGATTAAAATATTGAGTCATTTTGAAAGTCACTTAAATTGAATTACTCTTAATTATAGGCATTAATAATCAAAATCACAACAAATTGTTTTCCACTAAAATTTCAATAACTTTTTGGCGGAAAATTGAATTAAATTTTATTCATTTAAATGTTTTAAAAATTGTGAAACCATTTGAAATGGTTTTCCATATTTTTGGGATTACTTTTAGTGAAATGATATTAATTTTTATGACTTCACGCAAAATGACTGCAAAATATATAAATATATATATAATGTGATTAAAGCCCAAAATTATTGATTCTTATTGTGTGCCAGACTTCTGGCCAATGATTTTGAGGCGTTACATAAAAAATTCAATTCAGCGCCAAATTCTCATTCTTTAAGTTTAGATCTTTATTCTGAATTCCTCGCGAAACTCAACTCCTGTTCAGGAATTTTGTATATATTTTCATCGAAACCTTTTCCTTTGAAATGATTCAATGTTTTTCCTTCGCTTTTCTTAGAGTTCAATGAAATTCCAAACTTTTCTATAGATTTAACTCAACTCTTGATTTTAAGATTAGATTCTTTTCAGTTAAACAGAAATAATTTAAATAAAGTCAGAATAATCTGATCCTTTAGTCAATTTGTTCTCAAATTCTGGAGGAAATGTTTTCCAGAATTTAGGAAAATTGAATGAAACTGGAAGTGAACTTCTATTACCTCTAATCTTATGATTCAAACAATTTTTATTAGATTAATATTTGAATTATATTTTGTGAGCCATTAATGCAAACGTGATATCAATTCAGAGCATATATTTTCACCGATAATGGGCTCAAAAGCAGATCAACTAAAATAACAATAGTTTTCTTAATTCGCTTTTATATCATTAAATGAAAAAAAATATTTAATATTTTAATTATTTATTTCATGAAATTCCTAAAACAGGACTCAAAGCAATACTTATTTTAGTGCTAATCGTTATAACACTTAACAATTTTTTCAAATTATTTTTAGCGATGAGTACATTAAGAGATTAACTCTAATCTGAAAAACCTGTAACCGTATTAGCTCACCATAAATTCTGTGCAGAGTTGAGTTAAGCAAGTAATTGTATCTCCACCATTAACTTTGAAGTATAACCACATCCACATTGTTTTGAAGGCAATTAAAATGAGCGACAATTTTATTGAAAAATTGTTGATTTAGTTATTCGGCGAAACTGAAACTCATTTTGTTTGAACCCATTTTACTTAAACACTAATTAAAACATTTTAATTGATTAGAATTTTTTGTAGAAAATTAGGAAATTATGTTAAGTTTAGTTTCATTTAATTGGATGAAGTCATTTGATTTCTGGTCAGTTCTGCGATAATTCATTCTGTGATCCAATTTTTCTGTTTCTAATGTAATCTCATTTGATTGTAAGGCATCGCATGGATTCTAATGAGATTGCATTTAGTTTTGGCCACTTTTGTCACAAATGGAGTGCTTCTAAAAATAGAAATTTTAGAAACTTATTGAATCTCTTCTGTTGTCTGTTATTCATGAAAGTTGCATGTTCATGTCTTCATTGCATGCTTCCATTTGACAGTCTTTGAGAAATCTTATAAAAATAACCTTTCAAATAGAAATCCAATATTGGAACAACTTATTAATCTAGTAAAAAGTGTTCTGTGGCTCCGAAGTTAAATTGAATTTATTGTCATAAACTCAAAACTTCTGTTTGTTTTCTATGCTTTTGAGGCCTTTTTTCTAATTCTTTTTTCGTTTCTCTTGAAATGAACTCAAGTTGAGACCACTCTTAGAGAATGAGTATTACTTTTCTGGACTTATATATGATTTAAACTATTTTTCGCTGTTTTAGAGCCAGAAATGGTTGAAAACTGTTGAGCTCTAAAGGAATGCGTTTCGTAACAAATCTAATATATTGAGAGACAAATTGTTTTTTCTTTCGGTACATTACATTCAAAATCATTTTATATTTTGTTTCTAATTCAGGCTAATAGAAGTTCCGTTCCCTTCAATACCCGATTCTTATCACTTGTGTATTGAGAAACCCATATAATGAGGAGAAAGTGAAGCACAGAATTAATTTAATGAACTTTGTGTGGATTATTCGACACATTCGCTAATTTATGGCTATTCTTAGGGAAAAAGTGCTTATCTTTCATAAAATGAATAATAAATTGAAGGAACAGTTGCTTTGGAATTAATAAGCAGTTTATTTGAGAAACGGATAGAAAATTAATATTAAATAAGCATTTCATTAGTCTCTCCTATTTTCTGCTGATTTTTACTTTTTTTCCGAAGAAATTTTTGACAAATTCTTAACAAATGTATAATTTATTGATGAAACAGATGTACGACAGAGACGGCCAGTGATTACGTCGAGTTCTCTAACTATAGAACAGTTGACCGAAAGCTGTCCCGTCATTGCGGTCTTAAACAGCCTAAAACTGTGGAATCTGAGGGAGACTTCTTCAGAGTTACCTTCAAAACAAATGACAGATTTGACGGAACGGGTTTTGAAGCGTTTTATCAGTTCAGAAGTATAGAAGGTTTGTATGATTGGGTTCTCACAAGAAAAGTGTATCTGATCTCTGTTTTTGTCAATAAATCAGACGATCGCTGATAGACTTTTCTGGTGTTGTTTTCTATCGATTTTTGTTTAAAATTCTTTGGTTGACATCCACTAAATTTATTGATTTTTCTCTGAATTCCGAGACTTTACCTCAAATCTATTCCATTCCTAAGACCTGAATTCCATTATTCGGTCCCTTTTAACAGACAGAGAACAGACTTTTAGATTCAAATTTAAATCATTTTAATTGAATGACTTTAATATAAAACAGAAATTATTTGACGAATTCCTATCATTTGAATCAATAGTTTTATTCGAGAGTCTGTTTATAACTGGAATCAGATACCAATCCTATTGAACGGCACAACTTTAAACGCCTACTTTTTTTGAAAGTCTCATTCCTGTAGAGCACAACCATTATTCAAATAAAATCTGTTTTTGCTGTTAACTGACACTAATTTATCACTGGTTTAGATCCCTTTCACGTCAAACCAATGCGAACGTCTTCAGCTTCAGTACGGAATCTCTCACTTCGATTACCAGTTGTGCTGTCGATCGCTATAATAGTGATATCAAAACTGTTCTTCAATTTTATTGAATCGACAGAAAGAGTGGCGAATCAAAAGTAATAGAAATAATTAGATTTTTTAGATCTGATGAACAAAATCTAATCAATGGATGGAATTATTGGTTTCTGAATTCTAAACCAATTATTCTGTAATTCTGTTCACAAAAATTTCTTCCAAAACCAGAAGTGCCTACAATTGTTATACTGTTTTGTTAGAGAGTTAACAGATGGAACTGTAAGTATTGATACGTTTTATGTCTGTGCACTCCATCTATCGGCTCAACACATAAGAGTCTATTGGTTTGTGCACTGACTGAAAGTTTGGAAAAGTTATTAAACTTTTAATGAACCCAACATTTAATTATTAGACAAAAGAATGTGTCATAAAATGTGTTTTAATTATTTTAATTATCAATTTTTTTATTAATTAATTAACAAAAACTTTTATTATAATCATTAGTATTTGGTTCTATCAAAATATGTTTAAATCATTTGTATATTTAAACTTTTTTTTAATTAATTAATTTTTAATTTGAATGAATTTAAACAAAATTCAATTATAAATGTCTGAGTTCTCACAATAACAGTATTTTAATCACTAATCAGTCATATTATACAAAGAGCTAATCGACAGTAAAAGTGATTTTATTGAATAGAATATAAATATTTGTAAAATAAGCCAAACATTTCAATCAATTAAATGTATTGTATATTAATTTGTTCTATAAATAGAAAAATAATTTGTATATAACTAAACATTTATTAACTGAATATTTAATTTTATTTGTTTTTTCTTTTTGGGCCAAAAAGTTGTAAAACTTCGAGATTTTAATTCAAAGGATTTGATTTAAGTGATGCTCAAAAGTCTAGTCTTTTGATAAGAAATAACAAAAATTGAAAAAATATTTGTTAATTAATAATTAAAAACAATTTCTCGTTTATCAGGACTTGAGATCAAAATTTGTTTTTAATTTAACGGTTTATTATATTTTTTAGTGAATCAAATCCTTAATAAAAATCTGAAATTATCTTTGAATCTCTTTTGTGAAGAAATGAAACAAAAGACAAGTTTTCAAAATTAAAAAGAAATTCAATTTTTTAGCGATAATTGATTTTTGTTTAGCGATTGAAAACATGACAACTAATTAGTAATTTGTTTGATAAGCGACTTATTGCAAGTCATTAATCGATTTAATCAATAAATGAGACAAATAACTAAAAACCGGACCGAATGGCCCGACAAACGAGACATTCAAGTGTTGTTTGAGGTCAATATCAGGCCTAAGAGAAGAGATGTTCTTAGGCTTTACGTGAGCCCAAGTGGTGAGTCTTCTCACGGGAATAGACACACGAATTGCAAAGAAGAAGTGCCAAAACGAGAACCCAGTAATGAATAAAAGGAAAGTATGGCTTAGAGTAGAGCCAGTTCTGGAACTTTCAGTGATAGACAACTGAAGAGAAACTCATTATATATGAGAGAAGAGAACATAAATAAAATATATATAAAAAGGAAACAACCGGTGCTTATATTCTTTACTCATTCGGCGCTTATTATCCAAATGATCGCCGAATATATGTATATTTAATGGCATATTATAGTCAAAACAGTGAAGAGTTGTGACGAAAAAATATTAAATATATGTTATGTTGAGTGCATTTTCTTCATTCAATGCATTTTTTTCTGACTCTTCACTCTTCTTAACAAAAGAGAGAACACATTATATACGGATTTCAGTTTAAAAAAGTTGAATATAAAAGAGAAGGCATTTCTTTCACAACTTTAGTTAACTATGAGGTGAGTGGACGGCACCGAAACTTGTTTTTAGAGATATACCCCCTAACAGATAGAAAACCGGCGCATATATAATCATCTGCCAGTTCTCTGCTGTCAAAAAGTCAGCGCTAGAGCTATCACTTGGGCTAAAAAGGCATAGCGGGGGAGCAAATGTACAAAATTAGGTGATCCAACACAACAACTTCAACATTACTTCTTAAGGAGGTGTTTGCCATTTGAAGCACAGGTGAGAAAAGCGTGAAAATCAAAGGCAAAGCGCAAAAAAACGTCAAACGAAAAGCGCAAACCGTGACCACCATTACTAACAAATATGTGTCGACTCCGGGTTCTGAAAATAATTTTTTCCTTAACTTTGTTTCTCACATTTGATATTTCAAATGAGTTTAGAGGTTACGCCCCGTATCGTCAAATTTTAAGCAATTTTATGTCAGACTTAATAAAATTAGTTATAAAACTCTCTTTTGTTTTGTTTTTAAAAAAAAATTAATTATCGAAACGAAAACAAAAGTGAATAACAAATTAATCATTTAATAATATGTCTTTCAGTAAGCCTCTGCTCGATCAGTGCCAGGGGTTAAACAGAAAGGTACTTATTTTAGTTGAATATCAGTTCTCGTTATATATTATCACAGTTTTGGTTCTCAATTCTCGTCAATAAAATGATATGTTTTAGAATTGTAATCATTATTACTGTGAAAATGGTTGAGAAAAGGGATGAATAAACCCGAAATGCATTTTGTCGACCGATAAGAACATTGATTGATGATAAGAAGTGCTCAAAATATTCAGTTTTATTGACCATAACTTATAGAACTTATAATTTTTAAGTTATTTGAGATATTTTTCTCATTTACAGCGATAGGCGTTAATATAGTGAACGCGAAAAGCGATCGCCTCATCAGATCATAATTACGCCAAACTTTAGTGTGAAATGTGTATTATAGGGGCTCTTATGGCCACAGGGCTCTGATCAACATATGGATAGGTATTGGCACTGCCATAATGTGAGCCATAGTCTAACAATTTTCGGTGATTTTTCATAGAAGTGCTGTTATCGGCAGATCCATCACTGAAACAACACTAATATTAGAACAGGATTTCTCACTCTTCAATCTGATAATAGGTTTGCCCTCATCCAATGCGTGATCCAACCATTGTTTCATAGCCTCTCTCTCTCTCTCTCTCTCTCTCTCTCTCTCTCTCTCTCTCTCTCTCTCTCGACATTAAATTCACTGCTTTATTGTTATTCCCCTCAAAAAACATATTTAAATATAAAATATATTCTGAGCACAGATTGTGTTTCTGTAATAATGTCCCAAATATTTGGATGTTATCATGAAATCAGATCTTTGAACGGATTTATATTTAAACCAATGATTATGTTATGGAAAGTGAACTAAAGTTTTGGTTTATTTTTATAATGATATCCGCCAACCATTTTGTTAGTCGTTTATTAAAAAGTGATTAAACTTTTAATATATGAAATGAAAAATTGTTTTACTTATCCCTCATTTGTTACTCTCAGAGGTCTAATGAAAAACCTGTACTTATATCTAAAGCTTCGGATCAAATAAAAAGGTTTCTTCAAAATCAATTTAATCGTCAAAATGTTGGCGATAAGTGTCTGAACGCCGAAAGGTATCAAATGTTTGATAAGAATGAATGCCTGCAGTTATACAACAAATAAATAAATCAAAAGACGCGGCGTTTGACTCATTTTATTTTAATTATATTATTATTCTTACGATAAATCAAATGAGAAAATCATTTCTAGACTTTTGTTTTCATTGAGAAAAATAATAAAAAATTTTCAAATTCAAAGTCGAGACAAACAAAAATTGTTTGGATTTCGATAGCATTCAGTATTCATATTACTGTCGGCTAAAACTAAATCTCTTTTTTACGGTCTGTAGACTAGAAATCATAACAAAAGGCATTGAAATTACAGTTGAATTTTATTTGTTTCTCTTCGCCGACACATAAACTATTTATGAATATTTTTCAATTAAACATTAATTTGTGTTTTCATTCAATTAAATGTATATTTCGTTTCATTCAATTGAAATCAATTTAATAAAAATCATGTTTTATGTCATATAACGACTGCCAAAACTTTACTCTCATTTAAATAAACAACTTTTGAATAATTGTGATGTCATTCGAGTCTTGCAACTAATCTGTTCAGTGTAAGTGTATTTACAAGTTTAAAGTTTGTTATATTTTTCTTTTTGATCTCAAAATTTTAAATCTTTTAAATAATTAATTTCCACTAAAATAGACATAAATTGACTTTAAATGAACCAAGATTAAATATAAGTTCACTTTAATAATAATAAACTAGGATAATTGAACAACGAGTGAGTATAGTTGTTGACAACAATTCTAATTGACTTTAATCATAATTATTCGGATCATTTTAAGTAAAATAAAATATTTGCAAGTTGAGCTCAGTTTAGTTTTTGTTCACTAAATGTGATAAAAATTTCTCTTATTTTATCAGTTTTGGAGTGCATTTCGTGAAGAGTCAGTTGTTCAAATTGTTCAAGGATATCTCTATTGATTAAGAATTCAACACATTCTTAACACGTTTTCATTAAAGTAGTGCTGATTTTGAGACCAAATTAACTTAAATTTAAAAATCAAAAATCCATTCAAATGAATGAATTAGTGATTAATTGATTTTAAGGAAAACTCAATCTATAAATAACTTTACTTTCAATGAAAATGTTTTAATTAATCGTTTCGTTATTTTCGCTAAATTTCTTTATTTTGTTTTTATTGATTCAAAACACTTAAATTAGTTCTCATTTTATTAAAAGATTTACAGATAAACTCATTTAATTTCACTTCTTTTAACGTTAACAAAATGTTGCATGCTTATATTTAGAATGTTTAAATATGTGTATATTTTCTTATTTTCTGACTAAAAAAGTTACTAATTTTATAACAAAAATTAAAATATATTAAAAAATACTAAAACTTTTTTTCATTAAATAAATTTTATTTAATTTTTACAAAAGTCTTTAATAAACGAAAAATTAATTATAAAGTCAAGAGTTTGTATTTTAATATATTCACAAAATCTTATTAATTATATAATTTATATGTATCCTTAAAATAGGAATCACTTGTATTATCACCAGATTGTGATGTGCTTTATTTGCCAGAAATAATTTTAACTAAATTGGAGTCAGAATTTCTGACTCAGAAGTGGAGTCTCTTTCATAAAACATTTGCGGAATATCTGAACCAAAAAATATTTTTGAGTTTTGAGCGATTGATTCATATTTCTTGAGCTGAAGATATTCTTTAGTCAACAAAAGTGTATTTGCTTGGGCCAATTTCTCCTTCGTATATAACTGAGAGTCGGCTCTTATCTTTTCCCGATTGAAGAACATGTCGTCCTCTATGATAGACATCTTCTTAAGGGACTCCTTCTCCATTATCTTTTGTTCCAAGGTAATTTTAGAGACCTGTTGGTTCTTTTCGGCCTCTATTATAGCTCTTTTGCGTTCTGTTTCGGCGTCCTTTTCCACCACTTTTTGTCTTTGCACTGATATCATTAGTTTTGTTTTTTCGCCTTCCATTAACTCAAAGTTTCGGCGAATTGTTTCCGGTATCTTAGGTTTGGTAACTCTGACTGCTCTGACATAAAGTCCGGGAGAGAATTCATTCAAATCCATTTGAAGTGCAGTTTTAAGGTTCTCATCGATTTGATCGAATAAATCGATATAAACCTCTTGTAAAGTATGAATTGAACAGAACTGGTTAAGTTCATGATGAACCTTGTTAAATATTAATGACTTGTCGTAGTC